>MEJB01000018.1:3563236-3596383 GCA_001752375.1 Rhazya stricta
TTTTTTCCAATTCTTTGTTTGGAGAAAAAATTTATTTCTTGCATAAAGATTCACAATTTCAGTAAAAAATAAACTATATTGAGTGAATTTTGAATGCAAATTCTTCGTTTCTTGTAGGAGCATTTCAGTCATTTGAAGAATTGATTATACAGATGTCTATTCAAGAAACCAATGCCCATAGCTTTTTAACCATAAAATATTCCTAATACAAAATTAGCAAGTCATTAGACCACAAATCAAATGGTCCCAAAATAGATAAGCTAATTCTGTAACAAAAATGTAATTCAATCGAATGATTGTTTCTAAAACAGTTTAAGTAAACAATCTCAAAAGTTAGATTGAACTACCCATTAACCAAATCATTAAAATAAAAAATCGTTCAACTGCTCCAAACTAAAGGCATGCATCCTAAAATAAAATATCAAACCACAAATACTAAAATTAAATGTTCCCAAAAGTATAAATAATTAAAAGTTGAACTATACTCTCCTAGTGGTGTCCAGCTTTTCTCTCTAATGGTGCTTGATCTTCAGCCCGTGCATTGAAGAAATTTTTCTTGATCTTCACATACTTTGTTGGATCCTCACATCTTGCCATTTCTTAATTTTTTTCTTTGTCCTCCTTGGCATTCTCATTTTCAATCCTTCTACACTTCTCCACTTGATTAAGCTTCAACATGCTTGGTTGTCCAATTGCTATAAAAGTAATTGTAACAACTAACTCATTAGAATTATCCTCMAAATTTTTTTGAAATCATTGGAAATGGCAGCTTTTGGTGGACTGATTGCAAACCTGCCTTATTTGGTGGCAATGTTGCAGAATCTAATTTTYTGCATTAACTATTGATGCTGGAGCATTGAGTTCAGTCTGCCTTAGACCAATGTCAATTACAATTTSAGCCTCCTTTTCAGTCTCTAGTTCTTYTCTTTYCGTTAGAGCTTTATTCTTTTGATTGGGTTCACCCAACTCCTTACCACTCTTCAAAGTGATAGCCTTGCAATGTTCTTTTCCATCAATTCTTGGAACTTTCATATCACTAGGGAGGAACCATGAGCTATGTTGTTTAAGACATTGGCAAGTTGTTCCACCTGATTCTCCAATTTYCTAAGTGAAATAATGTGATTTTGAATAGCTGAATTTTGTCTCTGAGTATCCGTCTCACTCTTGGCAATGAAATCCTWGAGAAGTTTTTCAAGAGAACTATTTTGATCCATAGATTGTCCYCTTTGTTGCTGATCTTGTGAGAAAAATATTGAATTTGTTGGTTCATTTTCCTGCAGCACTGATGAATTTCCATCTCTSTTGAGCCATGAGTAGTTTGGTTGTTGCCCCCAATCAAGGTTATGGGTGTTAGAATATGGATTATACCAGTTCCTCACATAACCCATTGATTATGGGTTCGATGGACAGTTGTCATATGCATACTCCTYACCACAATAAATACAAGATATCCTAGATTATCGTAGCATCAACCACTTCATAGCTTTGATAGTATTTTTTAAATTAGCCACTTTAGCAACTAATGCTGTGACATAATCGGCTTCATAGTACATCTCCATTATTTTGTRGATCAGAACATTGCTTTCTCCTCATACATTGATGTCAAAGCTTGTAGAAAATAAGAATAGAAGAATCAATAAAAAGATAAGAATATAGAATACAAATAAGAATTTATAAAGCAATAGAAATTTGAACACCAYTCAAACACATAAGAATCCCCAGCAACAGCGCCAAAAACTTGATARACAAAATTGCATACGCTATAAAGCTTCACTAATGCAAGTATACATAGTTCACAAGTAATATAGAGTGAATAAGAGTATCGTTGCACAAGGATTATTGGTTCAAAAGTGATGGTTTAAATTCTTAATAAAATCAATAGTTGATGGTTGTCACGAAAATAAAGTAAAATAATCTAAATTTATCTAATCAAAAGGATTCAGAAACAATCACAGGCAATCGCACAAACGAGATGATTAAGAGAGTAAAAGTGAGTTAGAGTCCAGAATCCCTAATGTACTAATGTCTAAGAAGTCAAAATGTTAATGTTGCAGACGGCTGCAGCAATGACTGCCGAGCAAAATGTTATAGTAAAGGTTTAGCTACAGTAGAAATGCAAATCGAGACAACAATGACCTCAAACTTTCAGCTTGTTRGTCCTTATTCTTATTTCACTAAGTTATTCTACCTGCGGGAGTTACTTACCTTTGAGGGACACAAATAAAATTCAAGTCTCATATGATTTTAAAGGAGGAATATGAATGTCTTCAATATTCTATGCTATCCCTAAGATATTAAACTTTATCTCGAGATAACTAAGCCCACATCTACTCAAAGTTTTCCACCTCTTTCACTACCTTTCGGAGATCGAGAAGCTCACACAAACACTATTTATGGCCAATAAAATAGTGAATGTAAACAATATATAACCTTGAGTAAAGCATTCATAAAGAGCAAACCTTGCTCAAATCATTCAAATAGACATTAAATACATAGGTTCATTAAAACTCTAACTTCTAATAAGTTAGTTAGTGTTTTTAGATGAAGTGAAATACAAGATGTGAAAGGTTAACATATTGAAATACATCTTGAAATAATCACTAAGAGAAGGAGAAACAAAGTTTAAAGAGGTTGATGAAGTCCATTGGTGAAGGCTTCCTTGAAGTCTTCTTCTTCTTCTTCCAAACTTCTCTCTTTTTGCTCTCTTTCTCTCTCCTCTTTTCTTCGTATGAGTTCTGAATAGTCTTTTCGTTTCCACCTTCATCCCTTTTATCCCATGAAGCTTGCCTTGAAAGTTTGGCAAAAATGTATCATAAGCACTTTTTGCTTTTTCACTTTTTTCTTTCTACCTTTTGCTCTTTGACTTTTTGGCTCCAGAAATGATTATCTCCTTTATCCATTAATGTCTTTCCTTTTCTTCCTTGACTCTCCTTCTTCGAATAAAATATTTATTTTTACTCGTAATATTCAGTGCTGCAGCATTGCATTTTTAAGCTTTTGCTGTCMATTGTCTCAGCATTGAATAACTCTTCACTTTTTCATCTAGTGACCTTCTGTTTTGCTTATAGAATGCTTTTCCCTACAAAATAGAGTATATTATCTTATCTTTAGACAAAGTAGCACATCTGATGATTCTATAATTTTACACTATTGTACACATTAAAGTCACTTGATGTGTAAGTTCCTACAACAAATATATTTTGATGGCAAAATAAATACGAAGTAATTACTTCCATTGATAATTAAAATGAGGTTGAAAATTAGTATAGTATATTATGAATTCCACTAGTAAAATCAATGCATTTTCGCCTTACATTAGGGTCCACAACATTTCAAGATGGCCAATACTTTCAACAAAAGGAGCATGTAATTATTACTTATAATTATTATTTTTGATTACTTTATATATATTTTGTTAGCTCACTAACATCATACATTGTATACTGTGTTATTAAACAAGCGTGGAAGTCACTTATGTGTCACATTGGGTTTGGGGAATGTGAACCTACCTTGTTGACCCCCTACTTGTGCACCATAGGATCAATCAATTGTTAGGAGAAATTCTTTTTTCAAAAAATTTTATTTCTTGCATAAAAACTCACAACAGTAAAAAAAAAATATTATTGTGTGAATTTTTGAATGCAAATTCGTCTGTTTTTGCTAAGAAGCAATTTCAATCAGTTGAAGAATTTGAATATGGCAGATATAAAATTTAATATGATTTATATAACATATAAAATTTTTAAAGTGATGGTGAATAGTGGTTCATTTCAAATGGTGTACTTTGAACATAAAATGCCCTTTGAAGGTCCAATCATTGAAATGCAATACTAGTCAACATTACAGCATCTAACTTTATATTTATATATATCATATCATTACATACTATTATATAGTGATATATAGATATATATATATTTATATATTTATAACTAGTATATATTATATCGTCCTCTTCAGGCATGACTCATGTATTATTATGATTAAAATACCGCGTGGACTCAGTTACTGGTCATCGAGTTCGAGATTTAGACTTTGAACTTGTGACTGTCGGGAATCGAATTGGCCGGTTCGCTCGACGGAATATTTTTTTTCGATTTTCCCCTACGAAATTTTTTTTCGATTTTCCCTAAAAATTATATTCCTTTCATAAAAAATACATTTTCATAAATTTTTCTTTATACTGAGTTATTTTACATTTTCAATAATAAAATTTATTAGATATGTTATAAAATAATTTTTTTGAAAAATCCAAATTAAACGAATTTTTCAATTGTTTGTTTTCAAAAATATATTTTCAAAATAATAAAAAATGCATTTTAAAAAATTTATAAAATGCTAAAAATTAAAACTCAAAATGAATTCAAAACTCAAAACTTAAAAAACCAAAGCCAAAGCACCTAAGTTTTTCTTCAATGAACTCTGTACTAAGAGCAGCTACAAAAGTATCCTATTTAGAGTGTTGAACATGGTTCATCCGTGAGAGAATCTTTACTATGTATCGACTCTTGGGGACATGTCCTACATGCATTCGTCAATGGGGAACCAGTGGGTAAGAACTCATATATCAAGCACAGAAATTCCGGTTACTAATTTTGTCTGAGATCATTAGGTAAGTATCTTAATTATATGTTACATATCGGCTCATCGTTTTAGTTTCGTCCAAGGTAAATCAACAGGTTACACAATTACCCCAAGATATTTTTATAGTAATTCATAACTCTTTCTTTGTTCTATCGCTTTTTTCTTTTTTCGATTCAAAAAAGAAGGTTTATAAATAATTTGATTTGATAGGGATATAATCAATCATTTTATGATTATTTGTGTGTACGATTCAGTTACATATCTTGAACGTTGAAATGACGAATTGTATAGGATTACAATATAAGATAATCAGGAAACACAAGATTTCACCAATTCATCTTTACGAGGATATCTAAGTATGTGATTGTGTACTTTGAGATGCAGATATGAAATAACTTAATTTTTCATAAGTCAAAAGTTGTAAGGGTATTTATTTTTGTAATCCATATTCCTTCTATTTCTTCAAGGAAAGYTTTTTGTAATGCCAAWATCTATTGTATCRATTTAACCTTTCATAGATAGAGACGGAATTTACTATCTATTCTCGATTCACACATTTCTACTGGTGTCCGAGCATATACTGCCAATTTTTTCTCAAACCATAGCAATATTATTTYATTAGATCATTAAATCATTTATTTTTCGTATTTCCCTTAAAAAGTTTTTCAGTGTGCATTTGACACATCTTTTTTCCGGGATTCTACAGCCGTTATGTGGCATGGAGGTTACATTCCACGCACACTTAAACTGCTTTCAATTGYAAATGATAGATTCTATTCAATGCCCTTGGTGGTGGTGATCCTTTAGCACTAAATCTTGGCTCTATGGGGAAAGGTGAAGTTTTTATAGATGGCCAGAGTCTGGTAGATATTGGATCTAATTCCAAACAGAGGATATCTCTCCTTCACAGACATTGTATGATAACTTTGCTGATTTGGAGAATGTTGCAGAGCCGAATAGCTTACGTTCTAAAATAGTAACTCGTATGATTTGAGGAGCATCTTGCTGCTTATATGATTAAACGAAAGTCGCCAACTTCTGAGTTTGTGCAATATCAATTTCAATGCCGACATTTCTCCTCTTTCAGGTATCATGCACCGAGATCCTTCGTGAAACCTACGAGCAACCAGCCAGTTCTATTTGAGGAAGCAGCAGGAAATCCTACCGGCATTTCATCAGACTCCATTTCAATCACAAAGGTTTCAAGTCATGTTTCTGATACAAATCCGCTCCAATCAAGAAAACCTATAGTTCATCTTTGATGTCCACCCAAAAGAAAGATTTCTAAAATCTTCTTTGCAAGCTTTGGAAGCCCTTTAGGTGATTGTGAAAGTTATGTTTTGGGACCTGTCATTTCTCCAATTCTACCCAGAAACTAGTGTAAGAAGTTCAATCCAATGTTTGTAGTACTATTGAGCAGTGGAGTTTTCTGGCAATAAAAGCTGGAACTGCCAAGCTCTGGTGTCAGCAAAATTGTCTTTGCTCTACTACGAACATCTATTGAAGTATCATCCCAAAATAACAACACTGAATCTGAAATGTTTAGCTTTTAAGACTATTGTTCAAGCAGCCAACACATTGATTCTAACTGGTTTAACAAGCAACGGATAGTGATCTTACAGCACGAAGATTACAAATAAATCAACCAAGCTATAGAGTTTCAACTTCATCAAAGAAAGGAATTCCTCCRCGTGCAACTTTCATTTCCGCATGTAGAAGGAAGCTTGACTAATGAGACATAGTATAAATAATACAAAATTGAGTAGTTTCTATCATCCAATCTATWCCCCCCACAGAAAAGTGGGCAAAAATCATTTAGGCATCGATTGGAAATAAAAAGAATATGAGAACACTATCTAGGTTGGACTGTAAACTTGCCTATCTGCGCTAATYTTTTGATGTCTCTGCAAAACTGAATTAATACTTTGCTTCGCTAATCGTGTCTCTCCAGGAACTTCTCTATTAGGACAGAAAATGCAGCAAAGCCAGCACAACCAGCACAGGCTGCTTTTGGACCACCTAAAACAAAAAATGACACATCATCTCACTTCCAAGAAAAGGAATCTCAAACTAAATACCATATAATATAAAATAAAAAAAAGTAAAAAGAAAGATCCCTTTTTCCTCCCAGGGGCTAAAAATCATCTCTGACATAAAATTGGATGTCCTACTTTCCCTCTTTGGTTCATTACAAAAAGCATAATGGTAAACTTTTACTCAGTGTCATCTTATGATTACATTCTTTTGGGTAAAAAATTACACATGTRGATTTATGTTGTAAATGCTGAAAGGTATCGATCATAAGACAACAAATTCTCAACTTACTAGTTAAGTTTATATTAACCACAAAGATGGATGATCTCATATATCCCCACAATGTGTTCGAATTATTCCACATCTCAATTATTTCTTGATATTAGTTTGCAAACAAACTAAGACATCAATTAGGGAAGCACAAACTAGTGTATTATCCTAAGAAGGYCAATTAACATTTCAATATAGCTATTAGTGTTACATCTAAGGTGCMTTTAGTATTATTTCTTCTTTTTGTTCTGTCATCGTGTCATGACTTTGATATGGTCCAGAACATTATTCTTCTCCCCCCCCCCCCCCCCCAACTGCAATTTCCACCAAAAGAACCTTCACATCCTATAGCCTAAAATTTTCATCAAAGAGGATAAGAATAACATCTAATTGATAGGTTRTTCAATTTTTACTAGTCAAAGCTAGAATCTCCAAAAGGCCTTGATAATACATTTGCATGACAAATATAATAATGCAAGAAATCCATCTAAATGCAAATTTCTCAATGTTACGATTTGTAGTCACTGAAAAACTGTGGTCAATAATGCAACAAAACTCAAAATCATATCGCTACAGTACTTTATCCCTTTCATGTGTAAGAACGARCTTATGTGCTTGCTTTGAAATACACTCTTTCCATCTGCATAACATGCATGTAGCACAAAAGCTTTGAAAGGCATTGTTAGCCATATCCCACACCAACAAGAATTAAGAGAACAAACTACAAGAMCCTGGTCTACAAAGAAATAGCMAACAAGATGATAACWCTRATTCATTTTAGTAAATATGTAAAGAATTGACATGAGATCAATTAATGTAGCTCCAAAAGCTAATTACGTCGAAATTACCTCTTGCTGAAATTGTGCCGCCAGTCACACAGCCWGCGACAACTGTATTGGTGGTATCATGCTTGGCTCGGGCCTTGAAACAAATAACCAAAGTTAGCAGCTGAAGCAAAAAAAGACCATATCGAAATCCCAATAGATTCAGCATGCGTACAAGGTAAGTATAAAATCTAACTCTACGCAAACTAGAAACCAACTACTTTTCCTTTTCATCTGAAACATATACAAACGGATTAAATTTAAAGAGACTTTTGCCCTACCTTTTCAACAACACACTCAGCAGCCGAGAAAACCAAGCCCATAACAGCAAAGGCCTTGCAGGAACTCCAGCTCCTACGACCCATCTGTTTTGCAGTATATATAAGCTGCTGCCTACCAGTCATTTCATCTTGCATTATAGGATTGTCCAGTGCCCCAAGAAACAAGCCCATGAAAATACCTAGTCCACCCCCTAAAATGACATAGAAACGCAAGAAGCTAACCATCAAAACCTACTTTATATTCAATGCACCGGCCTGTAGCTATCAAACCCAGGTAAACCCACTAGAATAATTGGAAACTGAAGCAAAGGAACTAAAATCAGTCACAGACAACATGTTCAAGAAACAAAACAAACAGCTCTCACAAGGGTTTATCATCTAACTATTAAGTTGCTCCAATTCATTGTTACATTCTGGTAGAAATTATTTTARTAAGTACTAGAAAGAGCATGAAAAACAGAATTAGCATAAAAATGTAATATTTTGGATTCAGATCCATTTGTTAATGCAAACTTGTGACGAGCAGCATCAGCATTGAAGAATAAAATTAAACAGAATCCCCATTTCTGAGAAATTTACTGAGATGGAAAACTATACCTGCACAACTCCCCGAAGTAATTCTCAACAATAATGGAGAGGTTAGTCCAGAACGGACAAAAACAGAAAAGGAAACCGGAAGCATCAAAACAATAATAAAATTCGGGGAAGAAAAATGAAAAAGAATTAATACCCATTACTCCGCTTACAACGCTACGGACGGCACAATTATTCCAAATGTCCTGGCCCCGTATTTCCTCAAGTGTAGGCAATCGAATGGGTTCTATCTGAGACGGTTTGTGAGTCTCTTGCGAGGTTGAAGAATCCTTGCTTTCATCTTTTTTTGAGGTAGAACTCATAAAGCTCCCAAGCGTGAAAAACCCTGTTACCCTATTGAATATCAGTTCCTTYTCTCAATTATCTTGCTATCTAGAGCAATGATTCCATCAATCCAATTAGGGGAAAAGGGAAATTTGTGAACCACATTAGTTTAATCCATTTTCAATAGTTGATAAGCCTTAGCAGCCCAACAAGATAGACCCAAGTCTGATGCAACTATTGTCTTGGATGACACTTCAACAGCCCAAYAATGAACTATTACACGAGTCCCATGAGACTTTCTATGTTTCAGAGGTTGACTATGTAATTCTAAATGAAAGCCAAGTAAGCTTATATGCATATGCAACATGAATGAATTATTCCAAGAATGTAAAAACATAGAATCGCTTTCCTCTCGATCAATCTCAAAATCCTATAAGCACTAAAACAGTAATCAATTGAAATATTCAGTCCCCATGCTGCAAAAAACCGGTAATCAATCTCCAGAACTAGAAAGCAAATGAAGACAGAGGACTAGGGAAAGCAAGGCAAAAAGTAATCTCTTCATTGATGTTGAAAACGTGCTAAAACTCTCATCWCCATACATTCTTCACTCATTTCACTAAATAAATATATTAAAATTTTAAACTAGCAATAAATTCAGCAAACATATCTTTACATGCTACATTGCTTATATAGCTAAAAAGAGGTTCTAAAGTGATAACCTATTTCTGGAGAACTAAAATCATCAAGCAGCAGATTTTCAGAGAAGCAAGAAGTCTTCACAATCCTAACCTTGCTTCCCCCACCCCACTGGGTTTTAGGCCAGTGTACTTACTGTGGAGGTTCATTTGAGGGGGTGTGTGCAACTTTTGCACCAACCAAAATAAATTGAGATGGCAAGTCAGTATAAAAATCAAATTCTCCATCAAGAAACCCTTTTTTTCCCCCCTCTATTCTGAAATCAAGAAATCCAATGAGTAAACACAAAATTCTCAGAGGTATAGCACTGGTACAAATACAACAAAAATGGAAAAGGAGAAAAAAAAAATGCAGATTCCAATTTGTGATTCGACAAAAACGAAGCAGAATCTTATCAAAGGTGGTAGTTTTCACACGTSAGTATCCCAAAAATGTTATAGCAGCAAAGTTAGAAACAAAGAACTTCAGCAAAGCCTAAATGCACAAGATATCAGAAAAATCCATAAGGACTTTTGTCTGATAACACTGTTGAGACAAGAATATACACAKACCAAAGATTTGAGATTACTAAAGCATCAAAATAGGGGTGAAAGAAAAACCATTGCCTTCTTCACCAAATGAAAATCGGTCTTCGGCAGCGTAAATACTGCCGTCAGCCGGTCTTTGCAGCAAATTATTACAGAAACCAAAGATTTCGGATTATGAAAGCATCAAAATACAATGAATCGCCAAATCTTTCATGAATAAAGAGGGCTACAGTAATGGTTTATCGATTCTGGTCAAACTTGCAGACAGACAGTCGCTAGGTTGCGATTCTTGCGTGGGAGAAACAAAACAAGGAAGGAGAGATAGGGAAGAGAAAATTGAAGACTTAATTGGAACTACCTGTTTCCCGTATTTTCAATTTTTCTCAGAATTGGGTGGAAAACCCAGATAACAACTTTCGGTTATTTCCTGTTTTCCATTTCTTTTAAATGCATTTTGAGAAACAGGTAAAGAAATGTGTTTTCAATGTTTTTAAAAACAGAAAACAACCTCAAAATAGGAATGAGAACCGGCCCTAAGCTTGCCTAAACCTTAACAGTTTAGATTTTGGAGTACATGACAGACTGATGACTTGTCAGTTTGCGATTTTGCACTCAAATCTGCCTCTTTTTCCTTTTCGGGTTTTTTTTTCCTTTTTTTTTTTGCGGTCCGGGTGGTGGTGGTTGTAGACGAGGAAGACATAGATGTTTTCACTTATTCTTCTGCCAAGAGTTATCTCATCATCTAACAGGAAAGGAATTAGCTCTTCCAAATTTGAAGTCACGTGCATCAATCATGCTGACATTTTCTTTCTAGAACTTAATACTAGTGGATCAGATTCGCCTTTCATTCTAAAAGAAAAAGAAAGATGCTCTCTGCCTATACCAAAATCAATTTAACTAGTGGTCCAATATGTAACAGATACGAAAATGATATCTCTGGATTCTACTATGCTTAGAATTTCCTTTTTGTAGAGTCTCAGCATAATCGAAAGAAAATTTAGTTTTCAATACAGTATTCATGAGATAATGGAACTCTTGCTTTTCTTCTGGTATTCATCAAATAACTACCAATTACAAATTTATGCTAAGTGAACTGAAGATTATTCTTTTCTTTTGTTTCTACCTCTATTAAATCTAGTGGATATATTCCTTAAGAAAAGGAGTCAATCAAATTCAGTTAACTAATTACCTATAATGGATGTCCATGAAAAGAGAAAATGAGAAGTAAAATCTCGATGGTTCACAAACTGGACGTCGAGATGCACCTGTTGAAACAAATATTTCTGTTTTTTGCCTGGGCTACGATGCCATTGGAAGTTTCACCTGGCAGTACTGCCCATGGTTGCTTAGCTTTGGTAAGATTATTACCAAATTTCCAGGCTTGGAGGAGATTCAAAACTGCATGACCCATCCACACATGGAAGAATCTTTTGGAAATTTAAATTCGATTCTAGAAGTAAGCCTTACTTTCAATTGGTTGAGACAAATCAATTGTTTTTTTAATTTTTCCTTCTTGTTTGATGCATCATGTGACAAAGATGTGAATCAAAACAGAAAACTACTAACTAGTGAAAGATGTTTCTAACCAATTAAGTTACCACCTTATCACCTAAATATTAATTCTTGAAATTAACATTTATTCATGAACTTGTGTCTGTACCAATTAAAACTCCAAAGTCACTTCCTCACAAATTGCTTTATGCATTCAACAACTTTACTTGAATTCACGTAATAGTTAAGATTCGAGTATCTAATTTCACTGTCTAAGATGAAATGGATCTAATCCTGGTTTGAGAAAAGACTAGGGACATTAGCCAATATAGTACTTAAATGAAGGGTATATCTGTTACAAAATGGAGTTGGTTTGCAAGTTCCTCTATTAATGTGTTGTTTCAATGTCATGTAGCGGAAAACCATTAACATTTAGTGCAACTTTCAARCTATAACTAAATATATGATTATTTGATTATGTCTTGGTTCCAAAATTAGCCCCTCATTAAGCATGTACAGACACATACCTTTCTGTTCTTACTACTATTACTCAATTTTGGAATGACCGTCAAGTACTTGCTTGTCATGATTATAATGTACCTGTTGCTTTCTTCATTACTTAACCTACTGCTTAAAAGCGTCATTTTATTGGTTTAAACCTTTTTCTTTTACTCCAACCTTCACAACCACTCTTATATACAGCAWTGGTCATAAATCTTAAGTTTTAGTATCCCTTAGTTACTCTACATGAGAATTTTGACAWGCTAGTGGACAAAATGCATTACTAAAATATGTCCACAAACTGGCAATTTCTTGTGGATCGTACTATTTCCTGATAAGGTAGTGGTGTTTGAGGGAAGAAATAGTTGTTTTCACCTACTCTTTTGAGAAGAGTTATTCCATCATTTAACAGTAAAGGAATTGGCTTTTTTTATATTTGAAGTCAGATGCATCTATTATGCTGTCATATTTCTTTCTAACACTTAATATTAGTGGACCAGATTCTCTTTTCATCCTAAAAGAAGAAGAAGAAAGACGTTCTATGCCTATAACAAATCAGTTTAACTCATGGCCCAATATGCTGTTCCTATTTTTTGCTCTTTAGCACATATTGATGCACACCGTTATGCAGTTTGTACTTTAAAGTCACACATTAAGTGCAGCCAACATGATCATAGAATCACCAAAACTTTCAATCTGCTTATTATAATATGAATAAGGACTTTTTAATCAATAGAGCTAGATCAACCATCTTAAAATCTACCAAAATAGGATGAGAAAACTCTAACAAAGGAGATGGTTGAATCAAATAATCAGAAAAAACCCATCCATAGTTCCAGGAACAAAAAGAGGAGTTCAGAAGTCCAGAATCAAACCTTTGAATTGCCAAAAATAAATTAAAAAAAACAAAACAAAATGTTCA
The DNA here is from genome assembly GCA_001752375.1 of Rhazya stricta. NCBI lineage: Eukaryota > Viridiplantae > Streptophyta > Magnoliopsida > Gentianales > Apocynaceae > Rhazya > Rhazya stricta. The sequence continues at coordinate 3,576,228 of MEJB01000018.1, forward strand.
GAGACGTTAAGCATCAGCACCCTGATTCATCTATAACTATGACCTATTTCACTTTACTCACATAAGCAACCAAAACAATTACTTGAAAAAAGACCAAATAAACTCAAGTCCATCAAAGTATATGCTCCAAGCAAGAAAAAAGTGATGGTACCAATAGAACCCTTTTGTCCAAATACTCAAACATGCATAAGAACAGTAACTAAAGGAAGGGTTAGAGTTCTGGCGTACAGATTCTGTGGTCGATCTTGCAGAGGGACACCTAATAACCGGTCGCCGGCCGCCGGTTGTCGTGTGGTGAATTGAGGAAAGAGAGGTCAAGGACGGAAGGAGGAGGGCAGCGGGCAGCGGGCAGCGGGCAGCGGGAGGGAATGGGGCTAGAGAGGAGATAGGTTAGTAGGCGTGATTTCTCCTTCTCCCTTGAATAAATCTTGTATTTTGTTGATGAAATTCTAAATAGTTTTCCAGAATTTCATCTTTTTCTCTTTTCTCTTCAACTCCCTTCTTTTTTTTTTTTTTTTCCTTCCAACTAAAACTCCAACAAGAGAGAAAATTATAATTTTTTTCCCTTTACTCTCCATAGATTAAAGCTTATCATTATTATTATTATTTGGTTAAAAAATACTCATTCTATTATTTATTTTCTACTGAGTAAACATTTTCCATAATTTCAAAAATTAGATTCTGATTCATAAATGCTTTCAAATTTTTTTGGTTTTTTTCATCTTCTGAAAATTGCATATTAACTCTCAAATTTCCATAGTTACCATTAGACCTCTTTTCTTCCTTTTCTCTTCATTTTTCCTCTTTTTTTTGTCCTTTATTGTTTTAATCTACAATAATCATTTTAATCCGAATTAAGTGAAAGTGAAAAGTTGAAACGCGTCTTCTTCAATAGAAACGACTTGAAGAGAGATAAAATTAATGTAACAATGAGTTTTTTAGCTTCTYAAGTCATTATGTTCATCGAAGGCCAAGGTCACTCATGTCTTAAACCTCCTATAAGTAAATTTGTGTGCATGGCTACTACTGCTAAGAGACAATTGAATTATGCTTGTGCATATGGTTAAACCAATCCTATTCAATGTATTCATATTATGGCTTGTCAATGAATCCAGTCTGTTAATCCTCCCCTAGCAGGCTAATACAWTCTTTAACACACTAAATCATGCTAGTAGAGGAAAATTTATTTCTAATGGATATAAACTTTCATAAAGCATTAGGCAGGAAGCTTTGCGGTTGATCGGATGTCCTAATTTACAAGTGTTTGTTTTACTATTTTTGCACTAACAAACAGGTTGATTGGCCTCTAGTCCGTCTTCTAACTTTTAAAATAGTTTATAAAATTGATCGTTATAAGCGGTCACTATATTAGCTAGTCCTTCGTAYGATGTGACATGTTGTTATTGATACTCTTCTTAGAAATTCTGGTAATAATAAGTTATTTTTTGTTTCTTTATGCACTATCCTCTAAATTTGAGCTTCTGTTCAATTTGACCCCATTTTTGGGATAGTGACCGYGCATTACCTTACCTTTTTGGAGTATGAGCGCTCATAACTTAAACGCTACTTTCTAGTAGCATTCCGTTTCTAGACAGACGCTCCTAGGAGTAGTGCCTTCTATTTTCTATAAATTTTTCAATTACTAATAGCRTCTTTTGTTAAGCAKCAACACCTGATTCATCTATAATTATGACCAATCTCACTCTACTCACATAAGCAACCAAAAAATTATTTGAAGAAAGACTAACTAAACTCAAGTCCATCAAAGTATATGATCCAAATGCAATGGAACAGTGATGGTACGAGCATAAMCCTTTTGTCCACATAATGATACATGCATAAGAAATCCGTAACTAAATGAGGGGCCTAGAATTCTATGGTCGATTTTGTAGAAAGACCCCTAGTTGCTGATCGTCATACATATTTTTATACATGTATTTATAATAATATTTTCATTAAACATGTGTGGGYTGATTTCGAAACACACTGAGTTCGGGATGTGATTGGGCTTGTGATTCGGGATTGATTGACAGTAGGCCARGAATTCTTTTTCYCGATTTTCTCYCCAAAAATCATATACTTYACATAAAAACTCACATTTTCATAAAATAAACTACTTTGACTRAATTTTGATCACAAATTCGTCTTTTCTTATGAGGGCACTTCRATCAATTTTTAAAATTGATTACATAGATGTAAAATAATAYGTTTATATGCAAACATTTAAAAGTATGTCAATAGTGTTGATCTCAAAGGGTGGACTCTCAATAGGCATTTCAAATGCAAGACTATCAACATACACACGTAATTATACATGCACTTATATTAGTATTTGGATTACTTTAAATATTTACATATAACTAAACATGCACGGGTTGGTACCCGATCATACCGGATTTGSGATGTGACCTAGGGTCGAATGGYGGCCGGAGCAAACTTTTCTTTTTTGAAAAATTATATTCCTTATATAAAAACTCACATTTCCAAAAATAAACTACTTTGAGTTAATCTTGAATACAAATTCGTCTTTTCATATAGGGTCATTTCTATCATTTTGAAAAATTGATTGTGCATATTTAAATAATATAATTATATATACACTTTTCCCTATTGAGAGTTCATCGTTTGAAATTCAAGACTATTGACATACACATAATTAATACACGTACTTATAATAATATTTCACTCACTTTATATATATGATAGATCTCAGACATGAATATATATATATATATATAATTAAACACACGTGAGCCTACTGCGGTTCATACCAGGTTCAGGATGTGACCTTGGATAGATAAGCAGGCGCGAGAGATTTTTTTCTTTCGATATTTTGTTCCAAAAATTATATTCCTTAAATWAAAATTGATAATTTCGTAAAATGAATTATTTTCAATGAATTTTGAATGCAAATTCGTCTTTTCTTATAGGGGCGTTTTAATCATTTCAAAAAAATCGGTTACGCAGATGTAAAATAATACAATTATATATGAATATTTAGAACCATAGAAATGTGTCAATAGTGTTGCATTTCAAACAGTGGACTCTCAATAGAAATGTTTTTGAAGGTTTCATCATTTCAAATGCAACACAATCAACATACTAATGTAATTATATATGTACTTATAATAGTATTTCGATTACTATATACATTAGCTTTCAAGCATGCATATACTTTTAATTAAACACATGCGGACAGATTTCAGGTCACACCAGATTTGGTATGTGACTTGGGATCGAGCGTTGAAAGGCGAGAAATTTTATTTTTTCGATTTTCTTCTCTAAAAAATTATATTCACTATATAAAGAAACTCACATTTTCATAAAATAAACTATTTTAAGTGAATTTTCAAAACAAAGTCATCTTCGATCATTTTGAAAGATTGATTGCACAGATGTAACTTTTAGAAGTATGCCGATAGAGTTGCATTTCAAACGGTGGACTATCATTAGTAATGCCTTTAGAGAGTTCATCATTCTAAATACAACACTATTAACATACAAATATAATTATACATATACTTATAATAGTACTTCGAATATTTTATATATTTTTAGTTCTCAGGTATGCATGTACATATCATTAAACATATATGCGCTGCTCAGGGATTCCACTGGATTCAGGATGTGACATGATTTGTGGTCCAAGATCGATCGGCAGTTGGTGATAAATTTTTTATTCTTTTCGATTTTTTATCTAAAAATTATGTTCTTTACATAAAATTGACATTTTCGAAAAATAAACTACTTTAGACAATTTTTAATGCAAATTTGTCTTTTCTTACCAGAACTTTTTGGTCATTTTAACAATTAGTTACGCATATGTAAAATCATATAATTATATATAAATTTTTAGAAATATACCAATAGTATTGCATTTCAAATAGTGGACTCTCAATAAGAATGTTTTTGGAGAGTCCGTCATTTCAAATACAACACTACCAACATACACATTATATACATACATATAATAATATTTTCGATTAATTTATATTTATTAATTTCTAGGTATATATGTACATATAATTAAACACGAGTGGGCTAGTCCCGAGTTACACCTCTTTCAGGATGTGACCAATGATAGATCGACAGCTTGCGAGAAATTTTATTTTTTAATTTGAAAAATTATATTCCTTAACATAGAAACTCATATTTCGTAAAATAAACTACTTTAAGCGAAATTTGAATGCAAATTAAAAATTTTTATCGGGGTATTTCGGTTATTTAGAAAAATCAATTACGTAGATGTAATATAATATGATTATATACAAACTTTTAATACTATACTGATAGCTTGCATTTCAAATGGTGGACTATTATTAGGAATGTCTTTGGAGAGTCCATCATTTTAAATGTGATCGTATCGACATATACATGTGCTTATAATAGTATTTCAATTACTTCATATATATAAGTGTATGCCCATAATGTTGCTTTAGGAACGCTCAACTCTCGATAAGAATGCCTTTGTAGAGTCCTCGTTTCCAATGTAACAATATCAACATACACATATAATTATGCATATACTCATAATAGTTTTTCGATTAATTTACATATATTAGTTTTTATGCATGAATGTACATATAAATAATCTCGTGTAGGTCGATTTCGAGTCACACCAAGTTTGGGAGGGGACCTAGCTTGTAATGTGATATCGATTGATGGTCAGCGATCGACGAAAAAAATTTTTAATTTTTTCGAAAATCTTATTTTTTATATAAATTAATATTTTCATAAAAAAACTATTTTGAATGATTTTGAATGAAAAATTTATAATTTCTTATATGCTATTTTTGTAGTTTTAAAAAATGATCACGCATATGAAAAAATAATTTGATTAAATACAAACTTTTAACAATATGTCAGAGGATTGTATTCATAAGCTAGACTCTAAATAGGAATGTCTTTGAAGAGTACATCTTTTCAAATGCAACACTCTTAAAATACACGWGTAATTATACATGTATCTAGAACTGCACTTGAATGGTTCAGAGGTTGAACATTGGTCGGAGCTCCATCTCACCTATAGAAGATTTTGTGATGTTTCTCAGGTGGACTGGGGATGCTAATTACTTGCTAGAATCCAAACTTCAGCCTTTCAGGCATTACTGGATTCACTGCACCGCTCAAAATTTACCGTACATCGTGGAAATCAGGTAAAACTGAAAGAGCACTCAAGATGCACAACTTTACGTAGAAGATACCGGTGGATTCARGCCTGGACACTTAGTGAGACTTTCATTTCTGTGATTTTGATCTCGAGGCAACGAAAGGTGAGCGAAGGGAGTTTAATATCCTCATAAACAGTGAGATTGATGAGACTAASGTCGATATGATAAGATCGAGTGGCGGCACAGGGGTTCAAATATACAGGGACTACGYTGTGATCAYGAAGGAAGACAAAAGAAAAGGCAAGTTTGATCTATTCATAGCCCTACAATCCGCTGTTGAGTCAGTTGTTGAATTTCTCCATGGACTAGAGATCATCATGRTGAGAGGCCCCGACAACAATCTGGCCACTCCAAATCCTGTACTTGTGAAACAAGTTTCCTGAGGATCCAAAACTTGCTGTTAGCATTTGGTAAAAGAAATGCGATTGTAACTGGTATGACAATTCTTATCATATCTCTGAACATTATTATGTTCATATTGGGGCGAATTTGGGAAGATATCTGCTATGAAGATAAAGACAMYCAATCAGCCTCAAGAGAACAGTCTTGCTGTCGCTTCTCACTTGCTGAGATCATATTAGCAACACGGAACTTTAGCGAAGCATTTCCCATTGGCGGGGGTATTCGGTGAACGTATACAAAGGTTTCATCTGTGGAGGCTCAGAAATTGTTGCTGTATAGCGGTTGAAGTCAAACTCCAAGCAAGGGGCTCGTGAATTTYGGACAGAAATGGAAACACTTTCCAAGATTGGGCACATTCATCTTGTCCCTTTGATAGGATACTGCAATGAGCACTAGTAAATGATACTAGTTTACGAGTGCATGCCTCTTGACACACTTGCTGAAAATCTCTACAAGATAGGTCAAAACGGGAGGAATGGTACTCCTCTCACTTGCGAGCAAAGAATTGGAATCTGCATCGGTGCTGCTCACTGGTATCAAATATGGAGTCATCTACCGGGATGTGAAGGATACAAATATCCTGTTGGATGGGAATTTGGAAGCTAAGGTTTCAGATTTTGGGCTGTCCGAACTGGCAGTGTAAGTGAATCACAAGGCAATCTTAGCACGATAGTAAAAGGAACATTTGGCTATATGGATCCTGACTACATCATGACCCATGAGCCAACGAGAAAAACCGATGTATATGCCTTTGGTGTTGTGATGTTGGTTGTTTTATGTGGGAAACCAGCAGTTGAYAGAAGAATGCCATGGGAACCTAAGTTTCTTTCTCTCCTTTTCGGAGAATCGATGGAAAAGGAGATATTAGAGGAAATTGTTGATCCAAGTATGCAGGGAAAAATTTCATCTGAGAGTTTGAAAGGATTTATCAAATCTATTGAAAACTGCCTACACCCTCAACCGATGAAACGGGCTACAATGGCTCAGGTGGTGACAAGCCTCGAGTATGCTTTGGAGCAGCAACAAAAAGCAATGTCCTCTAAATCAAAAGAATCAGCTTTTGTTGTTTGTCAACCTCAGTCTGGAATCGTGCAGCGATTCCAAACTGATAAATTCAGAATTTCTCCAGCMCTACAGAAGAGTGACACGTGCATTCCTGAGGAAGGATTCACTAGCGAAACGATAGAGTATGGTTAGTTAGAAAGTAGACGAGAAAAACTGGTGCTCAAAAGAAAAGGTGATTTCAGTAAGAAAAACAAGGTTTCGGGGAGCCCTTCGACGAAGAAAAAGGATTTACTTTTCGAAGAAAAGGACCTGCTTCTTGCTTCACAATTTCCCAAATCCGAGCAGCTACAAATAACTTCAACCGCATGATAACAGATGATCCATCCTGGATGGTGTATGAGGGATATATGAAGGCATTACAGAAGATGTGTGTCATTTCCCAGTTCAAGAAGACAATACTGTCTGATGAAGACTACGAAGAATTCCGCAGTGGGCTCGTGATGCTATTGCAATTGAGACACTCAAACTTGCTTTCCATGATTGGGCTGTTATCATAAGACCACGGTGTTCGTTGTCTATGAACACTTACAACAATAACCTTCACAGCTGCCTATACGACACCAGACGTGTTCCTCTATCATGCATTGATAGAATTCGAATTTGCATTGGTGCGGCAGAAGGACTCAGTTACCTTCATAACAAGGGAACACTCCATGGCCTCCTGAGTCCAGGGAGCATTCTCTTCGAATGCAGGCGAAACAATTTGTCGTCTTCTGTTCGGCGCTGTCACCACCATAGTCTTAGGACTAGAAATGGATTATATTCCTCCTGAAATTTTCATCTACAGACCACAATTTACAAAAAAGTATGATGTCTACTCATTTGGTGCTGTTTTATTGGAAGTTSTGTGTTTTCGAAGAGCAATCAGTTATGCTGCAAGGAGTGAGGATGAGAGTAACCTTAAAGCATGGGTTTGAAAAGGCATAAAAACAAGGACTCTTCATCAGATTATCGATTCGAATCTCACAGGGCAAATTGCAAAGACATGTCTTGCTGAGTTTCTGAAGATCGCTTTTAGCTGCTTCCATGATGAGCCAACAGAACGGCCAACAGTGGGTTATATTGTTCAAGCACTGAAGTTTTCACTAGAGTTGCAAAAGAATGATGATAATCATGATTTCAATTTCGAGAATGTTTACCAGGAGATATCAGATTTTGTAGCTGACGAGTTACTTCCAAAAGCAAATTCTGGAATCAGTCAGCAGAGCCCTTGTTTAGAGGCTGATGTCCCCTCGTCCCGACCTGAAAACCGTGAATCTACCAGGAAAGCAGAAGCAGAAGCTGGAGCAGGTTTTTGATGATGTTGATTAGGCAACAAAACGGCCATCAATGAGTCACGATGTTAAGAGATTACTATTTGGGTCCATTTACATGAGAATACAGAAGCAGCAAAGGAAGATATGAAGCATGGCATTACAAAAGGAAAACAGAATTAGATTATCTATCAAAAAGCAAAAAAATTATTAACTAAAACATCTCTCTTACGAGATCGGATTTGCCATTAATTATTTCGAACATTAACTTTGTTTGAACGATTTATAAATTCTTTCARTGTTTATAAAAATATATTGCCTTAGTTTTAAATTACATATGGTATTGGGTTTATATATGTAAGGTGAGAATATTCCTAAAATTCAGGAAACTTTAAAATAAAATAACTAAAATACCTTATTAATTTCAACAAAAGAAATTTTGCACTAATATGTCTCTCCCTCTCCTCCTTTTCCTTTCTTTGTGTTGGAAATGAAAAAAGTTTGTACTCCTATTTGAAAGTTGACTTGTTTGAATGTATTTATTACTAATACTTGATTAATTTTTGTATTTCCTTAAGAAATTTTAAATGAAATTCGAAGTTTATTTAGAGATAAAAAAGATAAACAGAGAAAATAATAATTAATTAATCTTGAATTCCGAATTAAAACAGATAGAAGAATGATTTATTATATTGTCTATGTAAAAAAAACATTTTTAATTTATATAATATTGGTTTATACACATAAATCTAAAATAACGAAACGAGTACTTACTAATGAATTGGAAATGAAGGTACTAGAGTAAATGTTTTTGTTTGCTTTGTCAATTTGGAAGTTAGTGCACACTAAGAACAAAAATACAGTTTGGGAGATTATTGTTAATTTGGGCTTTGGAAAGCTTTAGTTGAAGTGAACTTATGGAATAACACAAAAATGGCAATGCTTTTTTCTAGTTCAACTCCCATTTTGGAAAAAAAAAAAGGAAAAAATGCCATGTTTCAAATTAATCTCTATGGCATTGGATCGATTAGCTAAATTGATGTCTCCGTACGAGAGTAAGGATCCAATTCATGATCTCTCTTAAGGGATGAGAGTGCCAAACCATTCATACCAACCAAGTTTGGTTAAATAGTCCCTTTTTAATTAAAAACATTTCATTTGTTAGTATTTATTGCAATATATATATAGTTATATGTGTTCCAATTTTATCATTTGCTAATACATATTATTAGAGTATCCAATATGAATGAAATCAATTGGCTTCACTAATTTGAAGTGATAAGTGTCATTTGTCATGCATTATATTTAAATTAATGAATCTCCTTTTGTTTAAAGTCACAAAAACTCTCTAGCTGGTGATAGCAGAGGACCAACCCTAGCATATGGGCAAAAAGGGAAGGAGTAGAGGAGGAAGCTTAGCAAATACTAGAGATGTGAGATTCTATTCCCTGATTTATAATTTGTGAATATGAGCGATTAATAATTTTAAATTTTGAATTTAATGTCATAATATTACATTTTTAKTTTTATCTTTTAGTGATGTCCAATCACACAKTTGATCCAAGTATACAATTTAAAATAAAACCGTGTGCGTACAAAAATATGTATTTTTATGAAATCCTCAAGATCTTATGTTCATTTTTACATTCTAGATAGGTTTTTCAGCGGCAAAAAAGTTTTTATTTTTATTTTCACTTTTTTACCAAAGAAAGGAAAAAAAAAAAAGACAATTCGTAGAGTATCCCAATTTTACATCTTTATATAGCTGCCATATTTTTCTAAATTTAAAAGAGAACAATCGAGAATTGAACTCATAAATGAGTATTTTTTTTGTAAATTAATTTATTTTTAGATATGACGAGATAATACATCAACTAATAAAATACATATTTGGTACGTCCCGTATTTATTGCCATCCTACTTTTAAATAATATGTAAAAGAAAAAAGATTATCTTCTTTTTTTTCTTTTGAAAATGTGAGGGTCGGATAGTGGTCCGACAATAAATGCAGGACCTAAAAGAAATTAAATAGCCGCATTTTTTATTCCGCACAGTTGAGTTACTAACAAGTGCCAATTACTAAATCGCAGTAATTTGAGTTTTCCATGTTCCCAACCTCCTACGTTGTCGTCTCGAACTTATGATCTATATTGAACTGTGAGCCACACCAGTTTACTATTACCAATCCTCGTGCTTTCTTTTCTTCCTCCCAATTTTTTAATTTTTTTATTACTTTCTTCATTATTTTTTACTAATCGCATTAAAAATTTACACGCAAATTAAAAAATTCACAAAATCTAGAATATATAAAATTAAAATAACTAAACTATTGATGTATTAATTTGACCGACAAACTATTTCTCTCCTCATTTTCAAAATCTTTTTAAACTTTTTTTATTTTTTTAAAGTACTCATTATTTTATTTTCAAATTTTCACATAATATGTAATAAACTTTTTATATATTATAAAAAAATAAGATGAGGAATTATTTTAATTTGTGACAAATAGAGGATATTAGTGGTAGATTAAAAAATAAATAAATTACGAGATGAAAAATAAAATGGTAAATTTTTATTATCACGATACATTTTATAACATAAATTTTTCTAATTCAAAAGACTTGAATTAAAATTCTTTTAATATGAAGATTTAAATTAAAAAAAAGGCATATTGAATGATGACATTGTATCTCGACGGAGTTCGCATTATAGAAACAACGGGGAGTAAAGATGSTGCAGGGAGAGGATTCAACTCCGGCACGGCACATGAGAAGAGCGGCATGACTTTTCTTCCACATTACGCCCCAACCAAACTCCATGTATTTCCCAGTCTTGCTACTGTTTCTCCAACTTTTCCTGTTGGAATTTAATGAGGGACACAGGTAGTTGAATTGATTAATACACGTAACTATCTTTGTCCCTCAACCATTCATCTCCTATTCACTAAATTTCCCTACTCCTAATTCTCTCTGCATCTCTTTTCTGCATCACCATTTCATGAATTTTCTGGTTTTACTACTACTTCCCTCCTCAGCATTTAACACTCACAGTTTTGTTCTCTTCCACACCTAAATAGCCTTTATTGATTCTACCTGTAATTTCCAGCTCTCTCACATTCTTATACCCTGGATTTCTTTCCTTCTTTCCTCATTACTTCACTTCCATTTCCCTTTCTTTCATTTTTCCTCTCAACAACAATGGATTCTGGTCTCGCTGCTTCTTCGCTTTCCCCTTACTATCATATTATCTTTACTGCCCTGGCTTTTCTTCTTTCGGGACTGGTTTTCTTATTTTCACGTAAAAATAAGTCCAAGAGCGTGAATTTGCCTCCTGGACCAACTGGTTGGCCGGTTGTCGGCAACCTCTTTCAGGTTGCTCGCTCTGGGAAACCATTTTTTCAGTATGTGAGAGATCTTTTGCCAAAGTATGGTCCCATTTTTACTCTCAGGATGGGGACGAGGACGATGATCATCATTAGCGATGCTGGTTTGGCCTACGAAGCACTTGTGGAGAAGGGCCAAGTCTTCGCTAGTCGACCTCGAGAGAGTCCCACAAGAACCATTTTCAGCTGCAACAAATTCACTGTCAATGCAGCTCTCTACGGCCCTGTCTGGCGGTCTCTGAGGCGAAACATGGTCCAGAACATGCTCAGTACAACCAAGCTCAAAGAATTCCGAATTGCAAGAGAAAGTGCAATGGATAAACTCATTGACAGGCTTCACGCTGAGGCCAAGGAAAATGATGGCGTCGTTTGGGTGCTGAGAAATGCCCGATTTGCAGTCTTTTGTATACTCTTAGCCATGTGTTTTGGTATTGATATGGACGAGAAAATGATCGAAAGAGTAGATCAGGTGATGAAGAGTGTGCTCATTGTTGTCAATCCAAGACTAGATGATTATCTTCCACTTCTCAGCCCATTTTTCTCAAAGCAAAGGAAGAGAGTTCAGGAAGTTAGAAAAGAACAAATCGACACCCTTGTCCCATTAATAGAAAAACGTCGAAAAGCTCTTGAAAATCCAGGATCAGACAAAACTGCAGCTTCATTTTCGTATCTCGACACTCTGTTCGACCTCAAGATTGAAGGTAGAAAATCAGGTCCATCCAATGCAGAACTCGTTACACTCTTGTCCGAGTTCGTCAATGGTGGAACTGACACTACTGCAACTGCAATCGAATGGGGTGTTGCAAGAATAATCGAAAACCCCAGCATTCAAACGAGATTGTACGAGGAGATCAAGAGCGTTGTCGGTGTAAGGAAGGTAGATGAGAAGGATATGGAGAAGATGCCGTACCTAAACGCAGTCGTAAAGGAGCTGCTAAGGAAGCACCCTCCCACGTACTTCTCTTTAACCCATGGAGCCCTTGAGCCAGCCAAATTAGGGGGCTATGATATTCCCACGGACACAAATGTGGAGTTTTTCTTACCAGCCATTTCGGAGGATCCAAAATTATGGTCCGAACCTCAAAAGTTCGATCCCGATAGGTTCCTCTCCGGCCGGGAGGAGGCCGACATCACCGGGGTGACCGGAGTGAAGATGATACCGTTTGGGGCTGGCCGAAGGATTTGCCCGGGGTTGGGGATGGCAACGGTGCACCTTAACTTGATGTTGGCTCGAATGGTTCAAGAATTCGAATGGTCCGCTTACCCGGAAAATAGCAAGGTGGACTTCAGTGAGAAATTTGAATTTACAGTGGTGATGAAGAATACTCTAAGAGCCAAGATCAAGCCAAGGATGTAAGTCAGATTTCATATAAAAGGGCTTAGATTTATAGATATATGAAATAGTATTTCTTCCTAATTTTGTTTAAATATTTGTTCTGATTTGAACTGCCTTTTCTTTCAACTATTTGATTTTCTGAAACTTGTCATGTTATTCATCTTCTTAGAGGAGCCATATTTGTGAAACCTCAAGCTTCATACCAAGAATGATAAATTACGAATTGAACATTTCTTTTCTCGAGTAGCTCAATACGTAACGATTTTTTTTCTTTTTGAGGAAAATGTTTAATGAATCAAATTGATTCGAGCCGATATGATCAATTAATAAATTTATTTTGATTTTCAATCTTACCCTTTATTTATTGTTCATTTATTRTGTTCGAATAAAAAATAATATTTTGAATTATTATAAGGTCCGAATTACCTTGTTTAAATCAACTTAATCCAAGCAACAGAATTTTTGTTCTTGAATCACCATGTCAGTGAACGATTCATCATCAACATCAGTAAACGAATAACTACTTTTTATGGTGGAAGACTACATTCCTTAATGCCCTAACATGTCCCACCTGACTTTGCATAACATTGATTGATCTAAATCTACTTAAATTTTCAAACGAGTGCAATAAAAGTTATAGGGTCAAAGACATGTGGGAGGAAGCACCAGCAACAGGAAGTCTTGGGTTCCACATGTCCGGGAAATTGTGTTTTTGGTAGAGGTATTAGATACTATCTCAAGCTTTCTTGTCCCTTTAATGAACACCCCACATGAAATTCGGTCCAATACTGGACATTCTCTTACTGTTGAGGCAACTATTGTTCTCGTGCATTTTAAGTTTGGAAATGGACAATGAACCCGAGCGCTGTTTGAATGATCGACGAAACAGAGAAGCTTTAAGGTTCAAATTGAAGCTCACGCAACATTTCAACCGTTGGTTCTCGCAGGGTCGATCACCAGACTTATTTTGACAGTCTTGAATTTCCTTCGTGTTCCTCGACAGAAATTCTAACTGGATGATCATCTTAACATTGTTTCTCGAACAAAACTGTCAATCGTACGATTATCTAAAGAGAAAAAAGAATGGAGCAAATGCTGCAGTGAATATAGGTGGGAGGAAGAATCGTTACCAAAGTCTTTTCTTATATAAAAGCATCCATGGATGGTTAAGATCAAACCACATTTACCTGCATCTAAGCAGAAAAATATATGCAAGTGTAATGATTCTATCAACTGTACTGGTGTAATTTTGGTTTCAACAACTGAACTATCAAAATCTTCAACTTGGAAAGTGAACCACAGAACTGCTATCTTCCATCATAGACTTCCAAGTAAAAAGGAAAATCATAAGGGTAAAAGGGAAAAAAAGAAAATGCACCATATGTACAGAAAGCCACAAGAAAAAACTCTACGATCCCCAAGCACCACCTGTCTGGACTACTGCAGCTACCAGGTTCTTCAAGGAGGCCCTTTTGAAACTTAGAAATGTGAATTTCTGAAATAGCGGATTCCAGAGAAGTTTTATGCATTTGATGGGCTCTCCACCTTCTTATTTCTTGGATCTTTTGTTATCTGATAATCATTTATCAGTATGGAGTTGCTTTCTGCATCTGCTGCTTCACCCCTGTCATGCTGACAGTGCTCCTCTTGGCCAGGTTCCATCCCCTGGCTGTCATTTGTTGCCGTGTAATGCCGTTGTCCATTCCATGAATAGTTATCAGAACTTAAACTGTTGGACTGCATTCCACAYTGAAATCKGATGGCTGAACTGAACACTGGTTCCATAAAGCGCTTTTTCTCGGGAAGGTCACGCAGAGATACACGACAAACTGGGCATGTAGAGTGCTGCTGCAGCCAAATATCGATACATGAAGCATGAAAAAAGTGATCACATGGGGGCAGAATACGTACGATATCGTCCTTGTGATAATCACCAAGGCAAACTGTGCATCTGCAAAAGAAAATCTTGCTTTCAAGAATTGAATGGTATCTAAGACATGTTTAGACGAGTCCATAACCATCTCCAAGTTCAATGCAAAAGAAGCCCAAAAACATTTTAAGTTTCTAGAAATCATTCTAGTAAAACTAATAGACCCTGTGCAGAGTGTATTGCATGTCATTGAAGATTAGATTTAACCACTGGAAACAAAATTATCTAGATACTATGTCAATAAATTCATGCAAGCACAAGATTGCGTTTAAAAAAACTTACTTCAGGGGTAATCAGTCGTTCAGGTTTAAGACAGTTGAGACTACAAAAAATGAAATTATTCAAAGATAAATGTTACTTGAGAAAAAGATTTGAATAAATGATGCATATAGAAGCTAACATGATGTGGATTTTTCATACTCCATCAGAGACAGGCACAAAATAGGATTGAGATACTGGACCGGACAATGGCAATTCCGTGATACTAGGAACCTACCATCACTAAATTCTATAAGTAAATATAGACCCTTCCAGTTCCTATTCTTAGGAAGAGTCTTCAAGTTCATTTGAGAGAAAGAAAGAGAATTCATATAGAGCTCTATTGCTCCCTCCTGCTCATTGCTTATCAAGGTAAATAAAAAGTACAGCACAAAAGCCTAGTATTGAAGCAGCACAAGCAATTAAATAAGACAATCTTTACCAAAATGATAGGCAACAATGGATCAACTATTCTAGTTTTACTTTAAAAACAGCAGTTGCATAGATTTGTAATTAGTTTCTAGTTGTGTTGGATAAGTAAACATGTGCACTCCAAAGTATTGTACTGTTTGCAGCAAATGGCATGACTAATGACTCGTAAGAGGGTTAACAGCTAAATCCGGATGAAATAATATTATCCTTGCTAGGTTCTCTACAAACAATAACCTGCCTCCAAGTTTAGCAAGTACTAATTTTGTATGTTTACTGCTATGTTACTGACATCTGAAAACATAAGCTTAGTTTGTCATCACTGCATCAATTCACATATATCAATYTGTTCTTCAGCAGTAGATGATATCCTGCCTATTAACTTTCAGTGATCCTGTTTAATCCAATTAAATTGCTTCAATTTGTCAATCCAAATAACTGAATCTAAAGAGATAAGGAAGGGAAAGGAATCTTGATGTGGCCCAAATTCAGCTACAAATTCATAAATTGAAGGAGATGTGAAAGCAATAACTCCTCCGGGGCTGCAGATATCAGGCCTAATATATTACTCTCATTTGTGGGAGGCTTGGACAGTGGGAATCCCAAAATAATACTCCTATTCATAGCACATGCTTGTAAAGGTCATATTATTTGAATCTATAAGACGCTGTTTATAATCTAAAAGTTACTCTGGGAATGAATATAGCAAGTTTGTAAGAGAAGGAAAACTGTGGATGATGTCGAATATTTTCCCCACTTTTTCTTCCATGATTCCCAACATGATGAACTTCTCGATATTTTCACCAAGTTGATATAAATGATCAAGATGCTAGCCCCAGTGCAGTAGTCTCCAGACATTATGGTGTTTGGAGAAGGCTATGTTTTCACAACCTCACACCCAATCCTATTGATGTCTTGATAATTGGCAGCCTCTGCAATATAAAGAATTTAAGAAGGACAGGTATTTTGAGAGTGCAGAAGCCTCCAACATTTGGATGTTTGAGAAGGGACTGGTTTCGACAGTCTTAGGGCTGAAGCAAGGAACTGTTTCCATTCATTGACAACTCATAATTGGTAGCTTCACACATCATACAGAAACAAAATAGACTAGCCCCCTTGCCAAATTTGTTTGGTATTTCAGCTTTACTTTCCTCTTTAAAATTCAAGATGTTTCATCACTATCATTTGTCCTGCTTTTAGAAATTGTAGCCTGCCAAAATGTAGCTTTTGTTTGACAATCCTTTTAGAGGATAAAATATAAACGATGGGAAAAAATAGGCTTCAGTCATTCATCATATTAGTTAGACAACCCTTCTATTATGGAACTACAAATTTCTATCAGTCATGTTTTGTTTCCAATCAAAACCAAAACCCTGCCATTCACAATGCCTTTCATATTTTCTACTCAAAAGTTCTCATTTTTCTCTTGTTTCCTTTAACAATTTATTTTGTATTGGCTCCCTCTTTTGCTTATTTCGACTACTCCTATAATGTTGATAAAAACAAAAAAGGAAAATTAGGGTCATTAATTCTGTCTTAAGCTTCCACRCRGAGAATTAACAAGGATCCTATTTTCAAACATTTTAAGACCTTCATGAACATCCCATGCTTTTCTTTCACAACGCAAGYGGTTAATGTTTAAGGTGTATCACTAGCAACGAATCTAACCTATTTTAATGTTACTTTGTCAAATATTTTTTTATACCAATCGTATGTGTAACTTCAAAAATGTAGAATTCAATGCCTTTGCCCATCCAGTCTAGAATTCAGAGCTCGCGTAGAACTCTAGAATACACATCATTAGAACTAGATAATCCGCTAAAGTAATAACCTATCCTTCATAAATAGTCATCAAGTTCCTATTAGCTTTTGAAGATCATAAAAAAAATTGTTCTAAAATAATCCACAGAATTCACGCCTCAGGAAAAAAATCTCTGTTAATCGTGAAAGCACAAGATATTCATTTCAAGAGCCTTAAGAACTGCACTAAGAGTAGATATCAAAACTACTGTCCACACAAAATGTACTATGAAAAGTTTAACTTACTGAGCAGTTTCTCCAGATGTCAAAAAGGCATCACTATACGTCTTTGTAGGAAAGTTCGCTACAATTAGAGGTTCGATCCCATGAAGACCACGTTCCAACTGTACAAAAATAAAACCAATGGTTCCTCAATCCAGAACAGTAAAAATTGTGCCAAACCCCATACTAGAAATGAAGAAGCAGAAGCTTTGAAGTTGGTAACAGTATGAACTGACAACACACGGGGAAAAGGATATCAAAAAAGGAAAAGAATCAAACAAGAAAAAGCAACTGGGGTTGTAAAATTTGGCCTAACATCAATTTCGTTCAGCTACACTATGATAAAGAATGTGTAGGAAAGCCACAAAAAGGAGGAAACATATACCAAGGCCAAAAAAAGTGATTTCTAGAAAGACCAGCTAAAGAAAAACATGAATAGCCATGTAAAAGTTTCTTCAACCATAAAGCTACTTCGATAAATCACATGACAACAGACAGAGAAGAGACCTGAGTGCTGATATGTACTAAACTGACCAACCACCCAAAGGTTCATACGAGACTCGCGACTAACCAATTACAACYGAGATGGGATATATCGAACAACAAAATGGCAAATCAAAAATAAACCGAGGAGGAGAACTACTGTAACAAGATAAGAGCTTACAATGCTAAGATCAGATCTACTGGCTCCAACGAAAGCCCGCCTTGATGCGTTCAACTGAATTCTTGCACAAATTAGCCTTGTACACACAAAAACAATAAACATAGTACTAACAGCAAATCCAATTACTGTCATCACCAAATTTACTCCCCCAGATATCATATTCCTTCGCTGGGTCTTCCCAATTCTTCTSCTCTAATTCTTCTTCTTCAGTATCTAAGACTTGTAAACTTCCACAAAAGCTCCACACTTGCTTTACATTCAATAGCCCAAAATCGTAACTATCCACTGCAACCCCCTGGGATAAAAATTTCATCAACGCATCCAAATCCTCAAAAATTTTCAGTCAAAGAATTTGTGATCCATTCTCCCTCTTTTCCCCTTTTCAGTCCCAAAAAAGAAAAGAGTTGCCCTTCTTGTTTTTCCTTTCCTTTCCTTTTTCCCCCTCAAAATTCTATCTTTCTTTCTCTACATAAGTTACACCTTCGCTCCATTTACATCCCTGCATGTAGGAGAAGATATAAATTTATGCATGTATAGGACCTAGGCAACTGTAGTGCAGAAGAAAGCCGGCGGTTCATGGTCATGGTAAAATTGGTCTGCACCACAGCACCAGTCTTTTGAGTATGAGAAGGAGAGTGAGAGACTGCTTGGACTCTGCGGGCGAAAGTGTGTGTTTGTGGGTGAAAGAGGAAGGAAAGATTAGAGAATGATTAAGAAACTACCAGAGGGTTTCTGAGAGACAAAAGATCAGATCCAAAATCATTGTCAAAAGTCGATTTGACATTAGACCATGAAGCATTGGGGGGAAGAAGGAACAGATGGCTTTTATTTGTTGGTATTTTATTTCTTTATTTGGGACAATTTATAATATTTACTAAAAACCTTATRAATTCTTTTTATAAATCTTCACYTAGTCTACACGGGACATATTTAATAACTCAAAAATATATTAATCGATCCTCCAATTATTACTATTATTATTGAAATTTAATCCATTTAGTAATAAACACATAGTACTATAAAGATGAACATTAAGAAATAAAACTTAAATAATTTTAACATCAAATATAGATTAAATGTTTTCTCTCATTTTCTTTGCAAATCTTTAAAAATATACATAAGAAGTTTTAARGAAATGACAAAAGAACCTTGCCATTTTATTCTTCTTGTTTCCTTTCTTTGTTAGAGATTATATTCTTCTCTTCTCTCGAAGAAACTCCTAACATAGAATTGTATTATTCCATGTCCGAATTCCAATGAGAAAAAGAAAAAGAGATGGGGAATAAAGTTAAATAGGGGAATCATGGACCAACATAAAGCATCAAAACCTCATCAAACAAATTGGCAAGATAAATTTTCTTGCACTTCAAACATAGAGTGATGTACTACCCTCTTAAATTTTTTACCATCAAGTGGTCAAAAAGTGTCATTTCTAATCAACTTTGCCTAGATATATAAAAGGGTCACTCTTAGATATTTGTAGAAACAAAAAGAACACAAAGATATTTTGTAAAGAGCAAAATGTTATCATTTCCTTGTTGTAGAGTACTTTCAACTTGAAATTATTCTCACTTTGTTTAGTTTTAAGGTTACTTCATTTTCTTCTTTTCCATTTTGGCTATGAAAGAATGCACTTTTGCTTCTTTAGTCAACTCTAGTATGATGGCTGCATTGCAACACCATTTGTAGTCTATTAAGTGACCTAAGTGAAAAAGACATAAGAGTTTGAAGGTTTCTTGGGATGGTTACAAGACATGTAATCCAATTTGCTTTGCAATAACAAAAGAGTAAGAGTAGGTATTCATTCCTCATTTCATTTTAAACAAGAAAATAAAAATATGGTCCTCTTTTAATATATTTTATAATATTTTTAGATTTATATTAGTAATAACACGACAATATACGATTGAAGGAGTTAAAGAAAGAGTTAGAAGAGGAGATTTATAAGAGAGTTTAACAAGTATATTCACGTATCCTGAGAAGATATTAAAATATTTATAATTCTGATTTAATATTAAAATAAAATTATGAGATAAAAACGTTTGAATTATTTTTTATTTTAACCGTAATCAGTACTACTCACTTTTTGCTTTTATTATTACAATAATGAGGTTATACTATAATATCCTACAAATTAACATATTGTTTAGAATACAAATTCAAACCTCTGACTTGTGTTATGTTCGTATAGTTTAAAATTAAATAGCTCATGATATTGCCTCAAAGTAAAACCTTTTAAGAAAC
>MEJB01000018.1:3596704-3687638 GCA_001752375.1 Rhazya stricta
TACTGATGTTGCTAAAAGGATCACAACAAACTACACGTGTCCTCTTCTCCTTTTTTTTAATAATATTTGATTCTTTCGCAAATTAAAACAATAAAAAATAAAAGTATGAAGAAACCTATGCAGGTCAGTGAAGAGAGAAACTCGTACGCTAAATTAAAGAGATCAGTAACGAAAATCATTTATATTAAAAATAAAATATTAATTAGGAATAATTAAAATAAAGATATCGTATAAATTCAAGATTGGAAGAAATTAGAGCATAATTATTATGATTCTTACGCTAAGCGCAGTTTAACTATATATGATTATTAGTTTCTTTTTAAGTAATACAATTTATATAGCAAATTTTTTAATTTAATAAGACATGACGGATCATTTTGCTAACAAATCATAAGTTAGAAAACATAATAATTATAAAATTCTAACAAATACATAAGTTATCTCCGAAGAAATATGTTAGGATCGAAGTCTCATGAGTCGTGCAATTAAAAGATAAAATTAATGGAGGATCCGACTAAGTGAGAAGATGAAAATATCCCTTAATCTCCGATCCGATATGAAAAGGAATATTGATTCGTTATATGAGGCTCGATAAATGGATATGACGATATATAATTGAGTTATCAAGTCAAATGGTAACTGACACGGTGACACCTCCATACACACACAAACACACCCCCCCGACCCGCTTGACTCACGAGTGACGTGAGGGACAATGCTATTCTCCACTTTTGTCATTCATGTGTAGGACATGATACAAATAGGGGAGACAAAAAGATGTCAAATTGAAAGACCATTTTGACCTTCAAATTGTACTTTGATTACTATCCTCGCATAATTCAATCCGCATCGTCTCAAGTTTTTAATTAATAAAAATTGCGTATAAAAAATTAATATTTTACTGTACGATGAATTTTCTCATCGGTGGAAAAATAGTAAGAAGAGAAAATCCTATTTTTAGAGGTTCAAAATTATATATATATTAATTTTACCTTTACAAGGCCTTGTTGTTTTGCTTTAAGTTAGGTTTCATTATTTTTTAAATCGAAATTAAATTATTTAAAATTTTAAATTTTTTAGTCCGATTTTACATCAATTTAGTATTAAAAAATAGTTTTAAAATTATTACAAAGTTTTATTCATATAACATGTAATAATATAAATCACCTAAATTAAAACTTAAAATTTTATTTACTTGAAAACTAAGAAAATGCATACGTTAAAATCTAAAACACAAGAAACAAGATAATTAGAAGGATAACAGAGTAATACTCATATAACTACTTTGGTGTAGTATTTGTAACTCAATGAAATAATTTATTGTTATTCTATTTACAAAAATATTATTCATGGTATAATTGCATTATTTTTAAGTGAATTTAAAACTATCATTTTGTTCACTATTAAAAATTCAATTTTGTATACGTGTTCATTATTTGGAATTAAGTTTTAAGCTTAATTCCTCTAAAATATAAACAAAAAGCCAAAGACTTTACTATTCTTGCAATAGTTGCTCTGGTACTAGATAATAAGACTATAAATACTTACTGTATGAATAACGGACTAACTAATACTTAAAACATATTCAAAGAAACCAGGCAATTAAATTTTATATATAAAGTAAGTCAGCTAACCTCTTGCTTTTTAATAATTTCTTATGCAAGTATACAAACTAAAAAATGCATAAAGATAATGTTAAGAAAAGTAATACTTTTAAAAGTATGAAGGCGTAATATTTCATGTGAAAATTATTGCACTCAAATCACGCACTAGCATATGTCAAATAACCTATCAAAGGAATTRCRAGAACATATTAAACACCTAAATAATTGACAAAAATATAGTAATACGGAGAGAAGATTGCATGTACATTTGGGTTGGGTTGGTCAAAAATTCAAAAGAGTGAAAATTAAGTAACTTACTAAATTCAAAATTTTTTTTATTTGGTTCGATTTTAGAATTTCTCAATTGAACCAAAATAGAAATAAAAATTTCAATTTAATTCCGTTTGACTTGGTGCTGTTTGATTTTTTTTTTTTTTACACCCCTGCTTTATTAATGTAACTTGAATTGTAATATCATAAAATCTCAATAAATTAATATTCAATAAGTTATTAAMTTTTATGAAATAATAGTTTCTTTCAATCTCTTATTAAGATTAACTAGCTAAATTAATAATTTTGATAAGATAAAATAGTTTTTAAAAACCTTATATATAATCATTTGGTCTCATATTGTAAATTAACAATTTACTAAAATTACATATCATATACTTCTAAAATAGGGTCTATATTTAATTTTGATCACAATAAATTAAGTGAATTTTTCTCTGAATGGTAAGTACATTAGATAAATTAATTAATTATTAACTTATCAATTTATTGGTCGCAATATTATTAATTTATTTATAGAGGTCTCACTCTCTTGCTATATAATCATTTTTTTTAATTAGATCAAATGATATCCTCATTTTGTATTAAATCGGACTCAACTCGGATCATGTTTGCAGAATTTAACTCTTATTGGAAGAAAGATTTGACCTGAAGTCCTTTTAATATGACACCATAAGTTAGGATTGAACTCGAAACCTTATTTTATTTAGCCGTCTACATGCCGATTATCATAAACTGCTCTTCTAATATACTTTTTCATATATATCTTTGATACAAAAACAGAGCACGACGTGATATATATACATCATATGTCGAAAGAACTAAAAAATTAGGGTAGAATATAGAAGTGATTGTGTACTAAAAAATCCATATCCAAAATGGATTATAAAAATTGGTATGTGTTGGGATGAAACTTGCTTTACGTGAAACACTATAATCACAAATGCTCAAAAAGTCAAAATCATTATGTGCCACTAATGAAATAGATAAGATTTCATATTAGTTCATTCCCCAATGGCTTACTTCTAATATCCACATTCTTAGTATATTTATCTCACTTAATTGGTCAAACCCATCATATAGTCATTTTAATATCATCAATCACATTCCACTACTATGGCCTTTTCTTTTTCCATTTTTTTTCTAAAAT
This sequence comes from Rhazya stricta, assembly GCA_001752375.1. Taxonomy (NCBI): domain Eukaryota; kingdom Viridiplantae; phylum Streptophyta; class Magnoliopsida; order Gentianales; family Apocynaceae; genus Rhazya; species Rhazya stricta. Next base: position 3,599,747 of record MEJB01000018.1, read on the forward strand.
CAAAATTAATYCAAGTTCAATTTAAATCGCATTCGTAATATAATGCCACGAGTACGATGAAATATGAAAACCCGTTTTACTTATCAATTATTTGAAAGTGCTGAGTTTATACTATAGCCTCGAAGGGACTATCCAAATTTACGCTGGGCCATAATGGATTGTGACTAGGCCTGACCACCGTCGAAATTTGAAGTTCTTTGGGCCTACTCCATAAAAAAATATATAATCTTCTCTAGGGCCCATAGTGCAGCAAACTCCTTTTATTATATTTTAGTTTTTTTTTTTTTTTGGGCGCGTTCATCATCGATGGGGGAAACGTGGCAAAGTATCGTCCGAGGAACAGCTAACACAGAAGATTCTATCAATTTGTGGGTTGAGTAAAAGGTTGGAGAAACCAAAAGTGGTCTCAATTGTAAATACTATTTTTCTAGTTGCTCAACTGGTAATTTACAAATTTAGGTCAGCCAGTCAATACCAAGGTCAGTTTTCCAATTTCTTTTTTTTTTTTTAAGACTTTAACAATGCATTTGATACATTGGAGTGAAATACTTTTTTAATTTCTTTTCTCATTTCAGTGTTCGATTGACACACTTAAAGAAATGGAGAACAAGAACCTAATTACTTCGATTCTTTTCTTATCTTGAGTTTTTACATTCATGTTTAAAATATATATTGCTGAAAGAAAGAGAAGAAAAAAAACATGTCCATTAGTGTATCATGTCTTTTTTTAAATTTTTTTAAATATATTCAACGTTTAGCCTAGATAAGTACTCCTTATTTTGAAAAAAAAAAAAAAGAAAGACAAATATTTAATAGTCTTTGGTTTAAAAAATTTAGCTAAATGTCATATAGTAAGGCGTTTGAATTCCATCCGATTATAATATTAGAGAATAATTCTATCAAATATAATAAATGAATCACCTTTTCATTATATGTTTTCCTTCCAAACAATCAATGATAGATGATTTTAATACCGTTCTGGGTGAAACGTCAATATAGGTATAAAGTCATTTTATTCTTAGCATATTAATCGCATCCTTTGTCTTGTTAGACTATTCAATATACTAGAAGGAATAGTTTAAAATTCTTTTATCATGATACCACAAAGCGAATGTGTGAAAAGTATCCTCCAAATCCAAGTTGAAATTGATTTATTTGCATAGTTGATAAAAGAAGGGCAATCCATCAAACACTTGGAGAATTACTATTCTATGTAGATTATATCTATTCGACGCTAAAAGCATCTTCCTGTTTTACATTCTTGCTAAGTACACGACTAAGGTGATTTTGAAGGCTAATCAATGAATGAATGTGATARTTTTGTTGGTTTCTTTTGAAAACTTTCMACCACCTTGGCCACCAGACTGCWCGCCGCGGACGTCCGGAGTTCGCACTTTARGCCGCTGGAGCTTCAGTTTGGATTCATCATTCAGTTCTACGACGTCCGGAATTTTCACTTSAAACCGCTGGAGCCTCAGTTCGGATTCATCATTCAGTTCGACTCCCTGGGAAGAAACGCACGCTGKAGCTCCTTTGCAAGGTGTTGATATTAATTTTTGAATTCTTCTTTGCTGCATCAATTTTCTTGAAAACATCAAGGAAAAGCATCATGAAGTATCTCCGGAAAGATTTTCTTGAAACATTCTTCTCGTTTCGTATAGAGTTCTCTGAAGGAATCTAGTACCAYAATCAACTTCTCATCAACTTCTTTCCCTGATCTCCAACGAATCATGATAGGCTTTTCTACTTCTACCTRATCATCATCTCTTAAAGCCGTTCGATGATCAAATTCACAGGTTTCTTCTCTCCGAATGTCATCCATGATCTTCCTTTTTTAGCCTGACAAAAATGGTTCAGAGATTCAAGCTCTAAGAGACTGATGAAAATGGCTTCGAGAGGAGAGGATTAGTTATATAGTGGGTGGAGTTTCTTGTTGGAAAACCAATCAATTAAGTATCTCTTAGAATATTTCTTCTGGACAGCCTACACAATGTTAAACTAGAAGGGGACTTGGTCATTGTTTGAAGCTGAAGCAACACGAGAACATTTGCGATATCAGCAATATATAAATATATATTTCTGAATTGATCTGTAGGGCTGTACCTACTCCAGTTCATATATTCTCATCTCTGCATCATGCCACTCAGTCGCACGCATCTTACAAATGAGAGAGAAAGGACTTCTATAGTTGACATCTGTGGATTTTTTCATACCACCCATGGTTTGACGTGTACCTGGATCCTGAAGTTGTTGATATAGGGACGAAACCAGGAATTTGAAATTGCAGGGGAAGTMATAGGGAATAATAAAATATGTGATCCGGATCCATTAATCCTTATCATTGTCGTACTGGGGTTCAATATTGGAAAAATATGAGCCACTTTCTTTTCAAGTTCAAAGCAAGTCTATATATATTTAACAAAAATTCACTAATTTTTTCTGCCTTGGAGAAACGTGGACAGGATTTGCCGGATACCTTGAYGAWGCTGATAAATTTGGGATACGTGGCAAGATAAACTACGCAAAACTGCAAAGTTATTAGGGTTGTTAGGTCACTCTCAAATATTTTTTCTACTGCATTGGTCTTAAATGCTGCGCCCCAATTAATCTAGTTTGTCCTCCTGCGATCGAAATCTTTGTAGAGGGTGAAACTTTTAATAAATTTTTCTTTTCAAATTTAAAATTTGAATTCGAAATTTTTGATTAAGGGAATTGAATTTCTTTCACGTGATCCGAATCTTATTTATAGATCAATCTTAAATATATGCATATATTTATATAGGATTCAGATCTTTTGCTGCAGCAATTAAGTTTCACATATAAGTACGCTTCAAATGATTTCATACTTGACTATATATGGTTAATTTGCTCTATTTTCATATATGCTCTTTCGTAGAAGTTTTTGGGATTTCAGCTCGTTCTTAAACTAAGGTTCCTAGCTATGAAACAAGGGGGAACCTCATGCACAAATTGGGAACGTTGCTGAACCTTATAATTGTTTGTATATATGAGGTCATTCTTGGTGCAAATATACTATGTTGGTTCTTGTAAATGTACCACCTATGTCTATCAAATTTTTATCATGAATTAACAAATTTGTAACAGTACAGATGAAACAAGACGTAAGGAGGTGGACATTCTTTCTCAATAAACAAGAGCAATGTGAATAATTAGATGATGTCGAGATATATAGAGATAACAACTTCTGATAATGATACGGTGCATGTATCAATTTCATTATCATCAGGTTCATGTACCTTTGGCAACGAACAATTAAGAACCTAATCAACACCCCAACTTTGCATTAAAACTGGACAATATATACAAATTTAAAGAAAAGAATAAAAGATTGAGTACTATAATAATTCGATAAGAACAATGTAAAAATATTGCTGTTCTTGATGGATCCTTGTGTTTTATTTGGAGCTGTCGAAGAAAAAGCTGCAGTTGCTCCACTTTCATCCACTTTGACCACCAGGTTAAGCTACGATTACATTTGGAGTCTTCACTTTGAATCGTTCAAGCCTCGTTTCACTTGAATGTGGAGAACCAAGGCTCAAGCTCCTTTGCATGGTGTGATATTTCGTCCGATTACTATTCTTGGATAACATGGCACCGATCTCCTTGAACACTTCAGCAAACTCATCGTAACTCTCGGGAAAGCTTTTCTTGAAAAATTCATTGCGTTTCACGTAAAGTTCTTTAAAAAACGATTCCAACAGCGTCAGCAGCCTTTTGTCGACCTTCTTCCTCGACTTCCATCTTATCATGCAAGGCCGGCCGTTTTCCTCYGGAAAGGATTCTCCTTGACCCCACCCGATTTCATGAGTCGAAAGGTCGTTTCCAAATTTGAATTATGAATAACTTCCGGCATTCGACACTGTTTCTGTATTGTAGATTGCAAAGGAACTTGTACTACCTTGATCATCTGAGGGATACCCAAGTGGCCTTGGGATACTGGACATTTTCTATTTTCTTGAAGAAATACAAGTGAATTTTGGCTTTGGCTCTAGTCGGTGCCAGACTATATTGCTTTGATGGGTGGAAGTTAGTTTGCCTTTGGGTATTTATAGATGTTGTAAGACTTGGGAAACAATCAAAATGTGGCGGTAAGAAGCTCCCGCCATTAAATAATCAGTGAAGCCAGTACGAAGGTGTAACCGYGTAGGTTTTGCTAAAATTTAAAGATTCGTGTTGCGTAAACGGTGAAGTCTTGGTCCAGAACCTGTGTAAGTCTCGAAGTCTGACTTGTCCAAAGACTTCAGAAATTGATCATTACTGCTAAGSCAAGGGTTTCGGGAACACGTATCAGACTAGTTAGAAGATTTCCTACAGAGCAGTATACAGTTTCTTTCATTTCGTCCCCCCGCATTTTATTGTTATCATTCATTCAGACAAAAAAAAAAAAAGAAAAAAATGATAGCAACAGAAGGCAGATAAAGTAAACGTGATTCCCATTTATTCGGGGGTTTTTTAGGTATCTTGCCCATCATAGAATTTCATTTAGTTCCTTTTGGGAAAAAGAAACTTCTAAAGTAAAAGAGTTAATAAACTGATCTATCATTTCATTATGAAAGTCTAACTGCTTCAGTAACATAAGTTTAGTGGGTAAATTAGCTATATTATCGGTTACTATTTTTTTGATGGATATATCACCTCCGGATTTTAGACTCAAGTGACCTGCTTTTTAGGTTGATATCCGCAATTAACCTGATTTTTTGGAGAGCTTCCTTTTTGACATGGATGCTGCTCAGAAGGGTGCTTTGATTCAGACAGAGCACCACTCGAATGGCGTCTTACGTTTTTCAGCAATTTTCGAACTGAAATTAAGATGGGAGTTGGAGGGGCGTCTTAACTTAAGTAAAGCGCCCCTCTTACTCCCGCTTTAATCTTCCCCTACATCTCCCCTGGTTCACCCGTCGCTCCCTTTTTTTTTTTTTTTTTTTTAACTGATTTGAACCATCGTACTTCTTCCTCCCTTTTAACTGTTCTTCTTCCTTCCTCTTCCACCTGCGAGCAACAGCAGGAATTTTGACGCCATTGCTCATCTTCTCTCCCTCTAGTTGTAACACTTCACCGGCGAGCAGTAGTTTTTGACGTCTCTTCGCTGTAACCGCAGCACCGGCGACCTTTCAGCAACTCAGTATCGGCGACTAGCAGTAGCCGTTTGGACAACTTTGCAGTAAGGTCATATTTCTTTACTATTAAAAACTTACATTTTATTTGTTAAAATTTTTTATGAAAAATATATGTTTGCTGTTTATAAATTACTGTTTTCAATATTATTTGTTGAAAATAATTTTTTTTTCAAAATTTTGTTTTCTGGACACCCTGGATTCTGTTAAGGTGCGAAAGTGTAGTTTAATCTCATTAGTTATTGAAGATTTACAGTAGCTTATTCTGGGATTGTGATGAACAATGCCAACCAAATTGAAATTGTAACTCGACCTCCTTCATGTTGCAAATTCCCTTCTTCCGTCTTGTCACAAAGTAACTTTTGGTTCTCTTAGACTGCATGTTTTATACTTTGTTCTTAGTACAAATCTGTTAGGCACCTCATGTGTTGTCCTCTGTTGGTTCTATTCTAATACAAGATTCAGAGGTAGAGATTACATAATCTGCTTCTCCAAGAGATTTTCTTACTAATGTTACTGGAATTTTCTCGCAATGTCTTAACTTCAGTTACAATCGTTTCCTGTGACAAGCTTATATTGTCAATTTTCCCTTCAAACTATTTGCAAAAGTGAAGCAAGAACCTTTTGTAATTCTACTAACATATGTTATTCCTGTACTATGGTATGTATTTGGCTAACCTTTTGCAAAAGTGGTATGTATTTGGGATTTCTTGTTCTCATACTTTTGCTGTATGCCATCATCGGGGTTGGCAAGCGGGTGAGCTTGTTCATGAAGTGTATTCCAAGGAACGCTATTGAAAAGTATATGTTGGAAATTTCTACTTAGTTCCACATGATTCTTTTTAGAGACGGCCTCCATTCAACCTTATTCATTACAAGCCAAATATGAAGGAAATTCGAGGGGTTGTCTTCAAAGCTCGAGAATTAGAAGTGATGCAGACTATCGACATCTTGATTCTCATCGAAGATATGGAAATTGTAATAAAGCAGGTCATAATAGAAGAAACTATCCAGGTCATCGTGATGATGAATCAAACACTTAATTTGTATTTGGTTGTATCGAACATGGTTGTTTTTAATTCCATTACATAAGTATTACTTATATTGTGACTATTGAAGTCATTTTATGGTTATGCTTCTTTTATGGTTTTGTTACAAACATTCGTATGTTTTAGACATTATTATGTTGTTCGATATTATTTTCTAGATTTTATGAATGTTTCAAGTAATTATCAATTGGTATTTCTTGAACGAAACCAATGTTATCAATATTTTTTCTTCTTTTTAGGTTTCAGCATTTTGTTGGGATTATTGTAGGTTATATTTAACATCAAGTGAGAAAGGGGGAAGTATAATGATGCAAAATGCCTCTTGGAGGGGCATCTTTAGCTTAAAATATCGTTCTGGTGTAAAATGCACCTTGGGGGGGCGCCTTTCCTTTAAAATATCGTTTTGGTGTAAAACGCCTATTGGAGAGGTGCCAATATTAGGGGCGCTTTAGGCTAAATGAAGACGCCCCTTATATTGGCGCCTTAAATTTCACCAGGAAACGTATGATTCAGCTATGACGCCTCTTGGAGTGGCGTTTTTATTAAATTAAGGTGTCACACCAAGTGGCGTCTATGTCAGAAAATGAAGCCACCCAAGAAAGCAGGTTAGTTGCGATATCAATCCAAAAATCAGGTCATTTGGATCTAAAACCCATCACCTCTTCCATTGAACTCTCAAATGAGGTCGAAGTGCCTCTTGATGTGCTTGGATTTAGCATGAGACTTGGTTCCTTTAAGTGCTAAATCATTCCATTGTTAGCACAGTAAAGATAGTGGAATGAACCACCCCAAGTTTACTAATAAACTTCTTCATCCAAATGACTTCTTTTAACTGCTTTGGAAGTAACAAAATACTCTTCCTCTGTAGTAGAATCAACAATATCAGTTTGAAAATCTAAGTTTTTGTAGCCATTGATTCTCATCTCCTTCTCCATATACCAAGACATAATCCTTAATCCTTCTTAGGTACTTAATTAAGGATTACTTTCACTGCCTCCCTGTGTTTCTCTGCTGGCCAGGTTGGATTGATATTCTGACAATGCTAACAACATAAGTAATATATGGCCTTGTATGCAAAATTGCATACATAAAACTCCCAATTTCAAATGCATATAGAATTTTTGCCATTTCTCTCTATCTTCTTGCTCTTAGGACACATATCTTTAGAGAGAATTACTGTACGTTTAGATGTAACCGGCCTTTCTTGGAGTCTTGCATTTTGAACTCTTCAAAATGTTTTCTATATAAAGAGTTTTGGAGAGACGTATCATTTTCCTTACTCTATCTCTAGAGATGTAACTCCCTAGAATATAGATCGTTTCTCCTAGATCTTTCATGGAGAAAGTTTTAGACGACTAACCTATGAGAATTATGTCATCTACATATAAAACTAAAAATGTAATTGGATTCCCACTAACGTTCTTTTAGACACAAGGTTCATCAAGGTCTCTGATAAAATCAAATCATTTTACTGCTTCATCAAACTTGATGTTCCAATTCCTCGATTCTTGCTTAAGATTATAAATTGATCTCATTATCTTACACATTTTATGCGTCTCATATTTGGATATAATATCTTTAGGTTGTTCCATATAAAGATCCTTCTCAATGTAACCATTGAAAATGCAGTCTTGACATTCATTTATCAAACCTTATAATTTAGGTGTGTAGGCATGAAGAATCCTAATTGATTTCCAACATGACTACATGCGAGAAAATCTGTTCATAGTCTATCCCTTGTCTTTGCTGATATCCATTCGCTACTACCTTTTCATCAGAACCAATTTCCTCTTGTAGATCCATTTGCTCCCTTGAGGTGGATCTAAAAGATTCCAAAATTGTTTATTGTACCTGCGACCCATTTCAAATATCATAGCTTATTGCCATTTTGAAGAATCCATATCCTTCATAGTCTCTTCAAACTTAGTAACATCACCTGCATGATGTTCATCTTCATGTACGGAAATGAAATCCTCATGAAGATAGTCATTATATCTAATTGGAGGTTGAGATATCCTACTAGATGTTCAAGGTATAATTGTTATGGCTTAAACCCTTGGCATCACTTCATTTGTAAAATTTGAAATTTATTTTTTGACTTTATTGTTCTTCAACTATTTCACTGGTTCTATCTTCTTTCCTATGTCTCTTTCTTGCATGAACTTATTCTCAAGAAACATAACATCTGGACTGAAGCCAACAACCTGTCCTTCCATATATCTACCTTCCAACTTGTCCTTTTTAGCTTCTTAATAAGTGTTGGACAATTTTCAGACTTTGACATGTTTAATACTCGGTTTTTTTGGCTTCAAGTCATTTCTTGGCAAAGAAGTTTCTAATTATTTTATTTTAAAAACAAGACTCACAAGTTGAGTTATGTTCATCTTGTTTAAGTCATRTTCAATTCCATTTGTCCAAGCCACGAATATTTTATCTACAATGGTACAATATTCATCATTTTTCATGCCATCATTATATCTATACTTAATCATATGTTCGAGAACAACTTTATTTAAAAAGGATAAATAAATATAATTGAAAAAAGTATTTAAAAAGCACTTTCAGTTCTTTTCAAGAACGATGTTTCAATCAAGCTACATCAAATTATTACAAATACATAAAGCCTCACATGATCACTAACAGTAAGGGATGGATATTCTTTCAGTTAGATGATGTCGAGATATATGGGGAGCACTACTTCGGGTATATCTATTTTATTCATGTATCTTTCTCAGATGAACAATTAAGAACCAAATTATATTAACAATCTAACTTCAATTGACTACTGAACAACTATACAAATTTAAAGAAAAGAATAAAAGAATGAATATTAAGTCGATAAGAACAATAATGTAATAATATTGCTGTTCTTGATAGATGACCGTTTGAGTTTTATTTGGGAGCTGCCGAGGAAACAGCTGCTGTTGTTCCACTTTGACCATCAGGTGGAGCTACGATTACATTTGGAGTCTTCACTTTGAATCGTTCGAGCCTTGTTTCACTTGACCGTGGAGAACCAAGGCTCAAGCTCCTCTGCATGGTGTGATATTTCGTCCGATTACTATTCTTGGATAACATGGCACCAATCTTCTCGAACACTTCGGCAAACTCACGCTCGGGAAAGATTTTCTTGAAAAATTCATTCCGTTTCACGTAAAGTTCTTTAAAAAACGATTCCAACAGCGTCAGCAGCCTTTTGTCGATCTTCTTCCCCGACTTCCATCTTATCATGCAAGGCCGGCCGTTTTCCTCCGGAAAGGATTCTCCTTGATCCCACCCGATTTCTTGAGTTGAAACGCCGTTTCCAAATTCGGAATATGAATAACTTCCGGCATTCGACGCCATATCTGTGTTGTAGATTGCAGAGGAGGAGCTTGTGCTACTTTGACCATCTGAGGGATACCCAAGTGGCCTTGGGATACTGCAAGATTCATCCATGGACATTTTCTTTTCTTGAAGTAAACTAGTTTCTGTAACACAAACGAATTTAGGCTTTGGCTCAAGTCGGTGTCTGAGTATACCAAAATCTGACTGCTTGGTGGGTTGAAGTTAGTTTTCGGAGTCTGTCTGCCTTTGGGTATTTATAGATGTTGCAAGACTAAGGCACAAGTGGCGGTAAGAACCCCTCCTGCCATGAAATAACCAGTGAAGTCAGTAGGAAGGTGTCGGCTTTGCCAAAATTTGAAGTAATAGTTGGGATTGTTGCGTAAACGGTGCAGTCTTTGTCCAGAACCTGTGGAAGCGTCAAAAGTCTAACTTGGCTAGACTTTAGAAACTGATCATTACTGCTGAGCCAAGGGTTTTGGGAACACGTATATGCTGACTCGTTAAAAGATTTTCTAGAGAGTATACAGTTTCTTGATTTTGGTTTCTGATCATGACTGTATATTTTTGGCCGCTGCCAGATCTGATGACAAGCAAGCATCAAAGATATATGGATTGGCTAGGAGAGGCACTACCAAGCTGTCGGGGTTTTTATTTGTTGACCACAAATATCCGAATTTTCCTTGCAGCAGAAGAATGTACTTCTCTGTGTGGAACTGTGTGACATGGTCATATTCGATCTGAGTAATGAGTCAATCGGACGAATTTCCCTGGTGACAAAGTCGTCCTCAATGCCTCGGTACGATTTGGATTCATTCTGGAATAAGAGAATATTTGAGATTTGAAATTCAAAATTTTTTATTAAGATTTGAAAGACTAATTATTTGTTCATTGTCAAACTCATCTGCATTACGAAATAGAAAAACACAACATTTACTTATTTTGTACTATGAATATATTGAAAATATGGATTTTAACACAGATCATAGGTAACTAGCAGATGAAATTTACTAATTCTGCACCAGTTTGAATTCAATTAGACAAAATGTATTAGCATCTCTTCAGAGATTTACAACAACATTATGTTTAACCAAGGTATAATATTTATATCACACCAAGATCCCACAATCCTCCCACATATCCCCTTTAAACACCTATTTCATGGAAAATAAAATACAACAAACACTAAACAGCAAGGTTCTGAAGCGAATGACATGGGAGGAACCACATGACAAGACTGGGAAAGATGGTACCAACCTACAAAAACTCCCCTGATACATTTCGGCTCAGGATATGAGACCACTGGATTTGCTGTTACATTCCTAGTTTTACATATTCGGTCTAATATGATCGTCGTACAAAGAAAAGCGAGCAGCAGAAGGTATCCCGAACTCCATGCTTGTGTTTCTTGAAAATCTTTCACCAGCCGGTATTTGTTGTCTCATGTCCTGGTATACAGGATAAGTTCGGTAGGTATAATTACTTGAAGGGGGTAGTCCCGGACTTGAACGAGGATCAAGATAGGTGGTTCTTCCAGAAAAGGTTGCATCTAAAGCAGGTTCAAAGAGAGGTCTTCTTGTAGGAGTGCCTGACCAGTTCTCTGTAAGAGAAATTGCAGAAGTATGTATTTCAGAGAATCTCTCCGTAAAAGGGGTTGTTCCCATATGTATTCCAGATCTCATCTCCATAAAAGGGGGGTTAGTGCTGGTGGTAAATCGGTCACCCACAAATACACTTGATCTAGCATCTGCTGCAGGACTTGACATTAATTTATCGTGAGTAGTCTCAGAACAGTGATTAGATAAACTGAGAGCTGAGTCCAACCCCGGGTAGTTGGCTTTGGTGGTCCTCTCAAACTGAAAGTCAGTTGGCAACCTAAAGATCCCAGGGCATCCAACAGGAATCTCCATTCCATCCCGAGTCCTGGCCGCAGGAACAAAGGGATCAATTACTTTGCCAGAAGGACAAACTTCTGATTGTGGGATATTATCAAGTTTATGTTTTAGAGACAACTTCGCTTGTTGAAGTGCATCCAAAACAGTATCCAGGTTACTTGAGGAATTTTGGGGCATCARAGAAAGTTCCCTGCTCTCTGAACATCCTCCATTGTTTGCACAGGAGAGTGGCACATGACCAAGGGGCTCCCCAGGAGAACCATTAGTTAGGAAACACATATAGCTGCTATTGGGAGGTCTGGTGTTAGGATCTCCCAAATCATGAATTCCATTAGACATAGGAAAAGCAAATTCTGATGAGGACTCCTGAGGAACCATGCTGCTAGTTCCAGGACCCTGTGCGTATATGGTGTCAATTTTTTGAGCAGCCAGCACATTATTAGGAACTTTAGGTTTGTGATCCTCTGTGAAGCTAGCATTTGCAACCTCTGACTCTGTCCCTTGATTTAGACAATTTATTCTCCCTTCAGAACATGCGTGGCCTGGTGCCCTCATCTCATCTCTTTCTTCAGTTACATCTGACCGGTTCCCAGGGTCACATGAATCCTAAACGGATCATGAAGAAGAAAGGAACAAATCAAAGTTTGTTACCAGAATTTTCCATATTAATAATCAAAAGAGGTTCAAATAATTCAAACACAAAATTCTGTCAGCAAACACTAGAAATGACAAAGTCACAAACTATAAACTGGAACTCTGTAACAGAATAACATAAAACTTTCCAACAGAGAGAGATTAGCATGAGGGTTAAAACTATAAAATCCTTGGATAAAATATTTCAATTGGTTTCATTAGTTTAAAGAAGGAAAAATACAAAAACAGAGATTCTGCTTGAAACTTGACTGGTTATCTATGTAATGTCCCCAAGCAATTAGATGCTGCTGCCTTGGATGTACCAATCAAAAGTTACTGTTGATATGTGCGTTTATTCTGTGAGCAATGTTGTGACCTAGTTCTTCATCCCATTAGCAGTTCCATCAACAAGTCTAACCACAAGCCCAGTAATAAGTCAATTATGCAACATTGTAGCCTATCATTTATTTCATGCTATCAATGTATGGGTAATGAAAAGTGAATGGTGTCAGGAGATACGGAAATAAAGTTATCTGAACAAAAGAGAACATTCTGTGTAATATATGGGCCATTGGTAATCCTCTTCTTGTATCATGGAGATGCATCAAGCTTCAAATATAAATCCACTGCTTGCTACCTTGGCAGCTATCAAATACATATACATCTGGTCCAGAAAAGCATCTTTCAGAGATTTGACCAGGTTCCTAATAAGCTAACCTGCTAGTTCATATCCCTTAATTCTACCCAAGTGGTCTCATCACAGATGAAGAAAGTTGGGTACAAAACTTAAGACCAGCATAAATATCTGATGGTAAGCTACATTTCTGCATTCCGACCTGAACTCGTGAAGTTGCCATGCGGATACAACCTACCATTATCTTGACTTCTTGAGTTATCCCCAAAAAGATAAAAAGGTTTAGGCCATCAGATAATGAAAAAAGGATACTTTGTGTATCTCCAGTTATATAAGAAAAGATTGTTAGATGTAGCCGTTAAATAACTGTATGAACCTAGACCAACAGAAACTTTTATTCTATAACCCCAACAAAGAATTTACACTCCAAGACTTCAATCTTACTGTTTGGATACAAAGCCTATGTAGAAAGTATATACAGCCTAGCTTACTCAAGTGGTATAGATAATCTCATTAGTCCTAATACACTACAGCTGCTTTCCTCATTATCCTGACTAGCTAAACAGAGAAAGACTCCAGTTAACAGCATTCTTGGCTTGTTCCATGCAGATATAATTCCTCAAATTAAAAGGGAACTTGAATCAATCTTTGTGTGATGATCTATAAATGAATTTTAATTCACAGACATACCAGCACAGAGCTATTGTTCTCCCTAAACTTCTCTTCCCACTCTCTTTGGGCCTTTTCTACTGCTACATCTTCTGCTTTGTTTTGAGCTTGATCATGTAGAGCTCTTTCCATGGTTTTATCTTGCTCATTTCTACTGGAAACATTGGTTTCTGCAACTCCAATTCCTGAAAACCCTGAAGATGGAGCTTCCTGTGAATTTTCTACTTCATGGTTTTCAGGATCATCTCTTACAGTCTCACGACCAATATCAGGGCAATTAGGAAGATCTTCCGAGCATGCAGCTACTCTATCATCGTGGTTATCATGCATATTAGAATCATCTTGAAACTTCTCGGCCACTGATCTGGTAACAAAAACATAACTAACTGGTTTACGTTCGGCATGCAGAAAGTCTATAGCTCTAAGCAGATAAAATGCTTAAGTTTAGGAACTAAGCAAGGAAACTGGTACCCTACTGTAGCAGAAAGTGAACTGATCCTTAAAAGGTTGGAAAAGAGAACAACARCATCTCATTCTTTCAGAGAAAGGGGTTGTTTCAAGAAAATATTTGAATCCCATAATGTAGTATTATTCCTTTTACAGACATATCCTTTACCCTTTAAATTCTCATGGATCAATTTAAATTTCATCAATAGTCAAGAGTGACTCTTAAAACTTCTGATTGGATAAGAAAACTCAAACAGGTAAAGCCCAGACCCTAAAAGGCGGTGTACAAGGACAGAGGAAATATATATATATATATATWTATWTTTTTTTTTGGGGGGGGGCATTGGCTTTTTCCACCTAATATAAAATTCTGTAACCAACCAGAAAACAAAATACTTGTTATAATATTTCCAACAAAAGTGGATATCYTATTTCCTGACCCTTCCATAGAGGCTTTGGAAATGAAAAGCACATAGTATCACGAGGCATAGATGCCCATGTTCTGGCCCTTCTAGAGCTCTGAGCCTCTCACTCCTACATAGATGCCCATGCTGTGGCATCTCAAGACTAAAAGAGGAGCTTTAGCAGAAACGGAAAACTGACCTAGTCTCCCTGCGCCTTATTCGGCGGCATGATTTACCAACACGTTTTGGCAAAGAACTATTTGAAGCAAAACTGGAAGATCTTCTCCTGCCAGAATCCATGAACTTCTTCCGTTCGATACAATTTGGAGAACCCTTTCCACTTCTCCAGGACAAGCTTCGACCAGTAGAAGGAGAAGAATCAATCTCTGAACTTGAATATGCATCTAAATCACGTCTTCTTACTTCTAAGTCRGTGCAGGCTCCTTTCTTCTCCAGAGTATGATTACTGACCTTAGAATCACTAATGGTGATTTCTCCRTCAGAGTTTGAATCAAACTCTTCTGATGCATCACTTACTCCATTGCTCTCTAAAATTGCAAGAACATCAGCTGTCGCCTTCTCAGCTCTTTTCCTTTGCAGAGAAATCATCTTGAGCTGTTCTTCCAGTTCCAATACCTGTACACATGTGACAGTTTAGACTAAATGAAGAACTGAACGAAGGGCCAGTCCTTGGTTGCAAATAAGCTGCCTTTAGCCTTTTAAAAATGATTTTGAGTTTCTCTGAATATCTTTTTGATTTTATTTCAGTAAATGCTTAAAAAGTTGTTTTGGCTTCTCAATGTTGTTAGAAATGAAAATGATAGATTTATTCCCAAAACAGTTTTCTAAAAGCACTTCTTTTAAACAACTTAAAAAAGCACAAGAAAATAAGAACAAGCCCAAAATGGGACGATTAGAAGCACTACGGGCCCGTAAAAGAGATAGGTGAGCACTGAAAAGAGAGGGGGGGGGGGGGGGGAACGAACTTGGACTAACCCTCTTGGCAAGTTCATCAGCCCTCCGTCTTGCTGTCTTTGAAATTGCTCTTTCTGACAACAATCTTGCTCGCAGAGACTCAATAGTCATTGTAGTTAGATCTTCCAGGCCAGCATTGCTTCTGTTTAAAATAACATACCAAACAAAAAGACTTATATAGTTACTACCTCCTGTTAATGGATTGTGGTCTATCCACTATTCTAGATTGGGCAGCCGCACTTTTATGGTATTAAATTGAAGGGTCTTGCATTAGACAATCATCCATAAATTTCCTAAAGCAAAATACTTCATATCAACCTTATCACTTGATTCCCTTTACTTTTGGATGAATCCTGGTTTCTCTAGAACATTAAATTACTGGTCCGCTTGATAATCTGTTTTTGCAGTAACATGATTGCACATGATTGAATATTCTGGAACTGTTTTGCAATAAAATAACTCGAGTTGAGTCACCGACCTTCAACAGTTGTGTACAGTTTTGTATCAGAAAGATATCAAAATAACAAGTGTCGTTTAGTGTGACAAAATGGTCACATAATAGATGAGGTAAATTGCATTGACCCCAACTCCAAGAATAGTTTTAGTGTTTTAACAAAAAAGACTTGTTTATTCCTTCTCATACTGACCTCCCTTGAATCAACGTGATGTAACAATTTTAACCTGAACCTGCCATCACTTAGTTTACCCATCAGAAAGTCAAAATTGGTAAACCTTTTCAACTCATGGGAGGTCTAAGTAAACCAAAAGAATGCAAGATAAATGTTTATCAAATATTAGAACTCAGGGAGGTCTGTTTTGCTTATCCAACAAATGAAAGAAAGCTGAAAATCTAAGCACAGATTAAATTATGTTTCTGTCTTACCTTTGAAGCCTTAATCTCCATAACTGAAAATGAAAACCCTATAGAGAAGGCTACCACCAAACTTATCTAAGACAAACAAGAAATGGAGGAAGAGGAGGTACAGGAAATTGGAATAAAAAGAATAATATAAAATCAATGACCCATTTTATTTTAAGCTTCACATTTCAATAAGAGATGGAGGAAAGAGGCTCATCTTGATTGTACTTATTTCTTCCAAATTCTGCCCTCCCTTGCCAAGATGACACACCCCTAAACAACTAATGTTAACCTCTTGTTTTTGGTCTACATTGAAAATAGTAGTTAATAATTAAGGTTCTTTCCGTTTTAAGTTTTTCCTTATAATATCAATTGTTTTCACAGATTAAATTATGATATAGCAACACCAAGCAAAGTGGGTTAAAATTAGTACAGATCCATCACTTATATTTTTACTGTTTAGCAGCATGGATGCTAGAGGAGAGACCTGATATCTAAGAATAGCAATCTTAGACTGTTGTGAGCTAAACAGGGAAGTGCACAAAGAGAACCCAGGSAAGAAAGAATAGAAAAACAAGAAAAGGAGAAGCATGAGGAGGTACATGGAACTTCAAGCCATGGTAGAGAAAATATTGTCTACACAAAAGAAGGTTATCAAGTTAACTAATCAATCAAGAAGACTCCCTGCCTCTGATTTTTTTTTTTTTTTTTTCCAGCAAATCTAATTTTCTAGGACTTTTGACAGTGACATTGAATTTATATAATATTTAACTTAGAAAGCATTTGGTTATTAGTTGAAAATATGGAAAAGGACAGAAAAAATTTCAGAGTTACTAGTCACTTGGTTGAGAATTGTGTTTTCTCTCAGTTCAAAGCTGCATAATCAGATACATTCAGCACCAATTATGTTTTCTTTTCTGCTGGGAAAACAAAACACATTCCTATAAAGATGCAGCACCAATGGAGAAGTGCATGATTCAAACATTTCATTCGAGTAAGTTCAGCTTAATTTTATATCTTTCCTACTTTTGTCCATGTGAATTGACATGCAATGGTCTGGCATGATAAAAATTAGATTTAACTTTAACAAGACCAGACTCTGATTACATCAAGCACCACCAAAAGTCTATGTATTATGCCACTGAAAAACACAAACATGTAAAAGCTAGAACCCAGAAATATGTACATATCAAAACCATGGGTTCCACACGAAATATAAAGACATGATCAAACCACCACAGTTCTCCAACAGTTCAAAGATCATTCACTGCGAAAACACATGATCCAAACTCTTTATAATCTCTTCACATTTCTAATTTCCAATTATTTAATTCCCAGCGAACAGGAATACAATTGCTTCTACTAACCAGAACCCAACCTAGCTATAATCCTAGTAGAATGTCTTAGAAAATTTTCATTACTCCTGACTGACCAATTCTTTCCTACATCTATCTTCTGAAAACTCAAAGAAACCCAAGCTAAGTAGGATAAACGCATAAAAGTCAAAACTTTCAGTTCTCAAAGCAAATGATTCACAAAACTGACAAACTTAAGTACCGCTGATCTTGATCTTCGCTCACAGAACTCGACATTTATAACCGTCCACAAAGCTCAAAATCCGAGCTCCTGTAACAGCAACGAACATCAAAACTTCACTGATTGTACAATTCGAGCCCACGGCAAGAAAGAATCAACACAAAACCGGCAAATTAAACCAATTAATTTSTTGCATCAAAATTAAAAACAGTAATTGTAACAGTAAAACAGAAGAAGATGAAATGAAGAATTTTCCGACCTTAAGAAGTAAGCTGACTTGAATTAGAAAGTCACTGAACCAATGGTCTTCAGTTTTAGTCTTTCTTGACGCACTTCACATATTTCTCTGGCTGCGACTGAAGAGTAAGATCTTTATTGGAGGGTAACTTTGGGAATGATGAAAAGGAAGCTTCGGTTTCACGAATTTCTCGGATTAAACTTTCATAGTCCGTTGCTGATTACTGTCYGCCGTGGCTCTAAATGGGGATTAAGGACCCTTTCGYAAAGTGTACTTATACTCTAATTTAACATTCGAATTTGGGTCCGATCCTTACGCTTGCAGATCATGCCCCTACTGATTACCCGACCCGGACTTTTTTCCTTTTGCTTTAAATATTTATAATTCGATAGATTCCGTTTAAGATTGGACGTTTATTTATCATATCCAAAATAAATATTATTTCCAAAAATAAGTAATTCATTTTTTAATATTTTTAATTTTAAAAAATATAAATTCAGGTAAGAAACATTATTTGGTCAGAGCAAGCAAGGACTTGCGTCTCAGTTGAGGAAAATTTTGAAATGGGCTGAATAACAGAGCAAGCATCGGCGTTGTAGATTTTGGCAATGGACTCGAAAAATTTTTCGACCCAGTGGACTTCATGTGGGCCATAAAGCTCAGTAGCCCAAATTCATTTGAAGATCCATCCCCTAAGACTTAAAGTGCTTCTTGATGCGGGTGTGTCTTTCTCTTTATTTATTTATTATTTTTTTCTTTTTTTTGGTACCACATGCAGAAAGTTCCCATCCAAGCAATTTTAATTTTATGCTTGTAGCATTTGAGTTACTTTGTTTTGGATCTGAATTTTCTAGTATATTCTCTATAATATTAATAAAAAATATTTAAAAAGTTAAAATAAATAAATATACATATATCGTGTTTTGATTAATATTTTTTTATTATTAAAAAAAATTGCAGTGACGGAACGACCTGAGTTGCCTGGATTCTTGCCAAGAGAAGAGAGATAACTTCCTTATGAATAACTTCATAAGAAACACAAAATTTCCCCGGCCATGACCCCTTTACTTGACCAACATGATTTTAAATTTTAATGGTACATAAATTGACATTTAATATAAGTAGATTTAAGATGTACTTGARTTTGGAGTATACAGGGAGAATTGATCAAATCATCTTTAAAATTTGMACTGATCAAACCAATCTTGAATTTTATTTCATTTTGTTTTGGCTATTGACCTAATCAATGAACTAAACAAGTTTGAATATGAAAATTACAATGCTAATATTGATGCGTACAGCCGACATCGGCCCATCGACGCAACCAAGCCACAATGACATCTTGTCACTATACACGGAGAATGCGAAACAAAGTCGAAAAGGGCTGCTTTGAAATGGCAGTCTTCTACAAATTGATCACTTTGGCCAGGACGGAGATGTCCAATTCTTGCTGAATTATCAATACTTTTAAGCCTGAATACTTGTACGTTTCCTAAAGTCCGAAAAGAAACTGCTAGATATAGCTTGACATCCAAATAAGGGATGAGTTAATTGTGAGGAAAGTGGGGAAACTAAACATTATTGGCAATTGGGTCATCCATGACACATTTGTTCGTTACGAACAGAACTTTGCCCCTCTTTTTGTTAGTGGTGCATCCCATATGCTTGCGATAATGCTCCTGTGGTATTTGCCAATTGTCAGGGCAACTTGTGGTGCTATATAACTCCGGAAGGATTCTCATATCTAGGCATCTGGAATTGGGGATGCACAATTTGTCTTTTACAGATTGTACGAAAGTAGAATAATGAGAGTCGTTACAATGGGTAGTTATGAAGCAATCAAAGTCAATCCATGAGTTCATTTAGAGCGTACGGATATAAATTTTTGGGGATATATTTTGTAACAAAAAGGTCTTAAACGGTTCATTCTTCAATGCTTGATGTCATTAGCTATTGTCATTCAATTATTTCCACGCCAACGATTATTGAAGGTTCATTTAGATGCACAACAAAATAACATCCTTGACCCTACATATGGAACCAGGGGTAAAGAGTAACCTCCCCAGAGTGAAAGGTTCCAGGACATTTTATATGGACAAAAACTCATGCACTGACCATTTGACACAAATACTTACAGGAGTTTCAGCAATCATTAACGTTGAGACATTTTGCACCCTGCAATCGAAGTGATAGATTCCGTTTGTAAACACATCATCCCAATAGAAATAACTACACGAAGAAAATCATGGATTTTTTTTGTTCTTCATTGGCATCCTTCAAAAAATGACACTTATAATAAATAGAATTGTTCAAATAGTGATAATAATGAACGGATTGCATTCACCGAATGAGTTCCTTTAAAAATCATCATATTCAGAGAATGCGTTTAGTCTTGATTACGAATTCGAGATAAAGCCCCATCTCATTAAAGAAATGTGATCATTTTTAAAACTATTGTATTCAAGGAATGCGTTCGGTCAAAGTTCCATCACATTAAAGAAATGTGATCATTTTTATGTAATCGCACTATCAAAATACGATAGTTCTGCAAATTAAAAATTAAAAAACTCAATTTCTTCTTCTCCCAATTTACTWAGCACCGAGATCATAATTTTTCCTCCCCCTTCAATTTGCTCAACTTGTTCGTTCGCCGCTCGTTTGCCGCCTGTTCATCACTCATTCAGCTCCCGTTCTCTGCACAGGGGATCTTCCATGCTTCGCTTATCTTGCAATTGTCAAGCGGCCATTAGAAATCTTCAAGTTCTCTTTGAATTTGAATTTGTGATTTTGAATTTGCTTGGTTAATTGTCATCTGCAACCATTAGAAATCATTATTCTGCTTCGTAATTTTGAATTTGTTTGGCTTAGGGTTAGGATTAGTTTATTGTTCGTAATTAATTTTACAATTTGGTTAAAAGTTGGGTTTGGKTTAGGGTTAGTTTATCAGAACAATTTCAGAACAAGTGTACTGATGGGGATAAAGAGTAAGGATTGAACAATTTCAAAACAATTTTGAGAAGGCCCCTTAGCCCTGTCAGGCTTTGAGCAGGGGTTRCTTTTTAAATGTGTAGAGCCAAGTGTAGTATGGTGTAGTAGTAGGCACTTCTAGGCCCCTTCTCGTCCTGCTGTACGCCAAGGCGGCTGTACGGTACAGCAGAGATGAAATGAAGAATTTTCCGACCTTAAGAAGTAAGCTGACTTGAATTAGAAAGTCACTGAACCAATGGTCTTCAGTTTTAGTCTTTCTTGACGCACTTCACATATTTCTCTGGCTGCGACTGAAGAGTAAGATCTTTATTGGAGGGTAACTTTGGGAATGATGAAAAGGAAGCTTCGGTTTCACGAATTTCTCGGATTAAACTTTCATAGTCCGTTGCTGATTACTGTCTGCCGTGGCTCTAAATGGGGATTAAGGACCCTTTCGTAAAGTGTACTTATACTCTAATTTAACATTCGAATTTGGGTCCGATCCTTACGCTTGCAGATCATGCCCCTACTGATTACCCGACCCGGACTTTTTTCCTTTTGCTTTAAATATTTATAATTCGATAGATTCCGTTTAAGATTGGACGTTTATTTATCATATCCAAAATAAATATTATTTCCAAAAATAAGTAATTCATTTTTTAATATTTTTAATTTTAAAAAATATAAATTCAGGTAAGAAACATTATTTGGTCAGAGCAAGCAAGGACTTGCGTCTCAGTTGAGGAAAATTTTGAAATGGGCTGAATAACAGAGCAAGCATCGGCGTTGTAGATTTTGGCAATGGACTCGAAAAATTTTTCGACCCAGTGGACTTCATGTGGGCCATAAAGCTCAGTAGCCCAAATTCATTTGAAGATCCATCCCCTAAGACTTAAAGTGCTTCTTGATGCGGGTGTNAATCGATTCTTTTTTAGATATTAAAATCTAAATCGGATAGGATATGTGGATTTATCTTTCTATTCATATATATTACTAAAAAATGGATTTATATAGTTAAGTATGTTTGTAAGATTGAATTATTTGACTTCCCTTAAAAATAAATTGTCGAACAAAACATAGTTTAACAAGTTGCTTTTGCTTATCATAGTTTAACAAGTTGCTTTTGCTTATCTTCTTTGCTACAATTTACTCAATCTGTGAGTATAATTTGTCAACTCTTGATCATTTATTGTGATTATGTGCTTCCTATTTCTTCATGACTTTTAGGTTTTTGGGGGTAATATATTTACTATTTGGCTAATCTATCAATTAAGACAATGAGACCTAAGATGATTCAAAATATTCAGCTATAGATCGTACAACAGCTAATAGTGCAACAAATTCAAGTGAGCCTAAAAATATTCAGCACCACGAATCATCTTGCGGGGCTTCCTTAAGTACTTACTCTATCAACATAATAAAAACTAAGACAATTTTACTATGTTTGGATTTACCGAAACAAAAGGAGAAGGCATTGTAAGGTAGGATGTAAGGAGGAGGGAAAGAAAAGGAAAGGAAAGTAGATTATTACCTTATTTATCTTATTTGGTAGCTCAAAGAAAAAAAAAAAGAATGGATATTTTCTAAATTGCAGCAGCAATTTGACCCTAAAAAGAGCAATGAAAGCCCAATTATGGTCTAGCAAACTTAACCTTTCAATCATTAAAGCCTCTCGTGCTGGCTTAGCTAAATATGAGGCAAAGTAGCACCTCAAGCTTAGCCTCATCGTAATTGACTTTGTCCTGAAAGTATCCAAAATAGCAAATAATACAAGCGAACTCTGGTATATATCTAGGTAGAAATTGTTGAATACATGAAACTTGTTCTGATAAGACTTGTTTGTTTATAATCTTCTAGTTATTCTTTTAATATGATATTTGCAATTTATTAATAGATGAATCAAGTTCCCACGAATATTCATCTGGGTCCATTAGATGCGTTATTGTTGTCTAGACAATGACAGTACAGGTCTAACCTTATATTGGTTAGCGACGAGCCGTCTGTATCTCAAGGTTTATAGCATCGGATTCATGTAGATAGATTTTGGTCAGCTTATGGTGTGGTCGATCTCAGTTAGGGATGCCATAGATGGAGCCGGCTTTCAGTGAGTTTGTAGGTTAGGGAATGTGAGCGTTGATCATACCCTTATCACTGCTATGGTCGAGCAGTGGCAGCCAGAGACGCACACATTTCATCTACCCATCGGTGAGGCCATAGTGGCACTGCCAGGAGTTGATGTCTTGATGCGTTTGAGGATTGATGATGACCCTATCATAGAAGGCCTTGCTACAAATAATGTGCAAGGGTGCGAGGGCCTTTGTCTTTCTCGACTTGATTTTTGACCGTAACTCGGTGGGGAAGGCAATAAATTGATGGCACGCACAATAGAAGCACATTCGGATACACCACTTCAGGACAATGCCACAGACGATGAGGTCGACTTGATTTTCCTTTATTTTATCACATAATTTTTTGTCTATATTATCATGCTTTAAAATCAGATCAAAAGTTATATCCGGATYGTGATACTATCGTATTCTTYGAAATCTCTACTAAAAGATACAGATTTTATACAACTGAAAGCCTTTTATAAAAACTAAATAAATAAATAAAATAAAAGTYGATAGTGATTGTGCAGTAAAATTATAACTGCAAACAACATAATTCCAAAATAACTATAACGTAAATCTCTGAAATAAATAACAAACAGCTCTCTAGTAGAAAATTAATCTTCGACCTACAAACCTAGAGAAAACATCCACACACATCGTCTTCTAATTTGTACTCGTAAGCTTTAGAATCTGAAAGGGTGTAAAGATCAGGTGAAATGAATACACTTACTCTAGTAAGCAGACATAACCTCTCTTAAATCGAAAGGGAAGGGAAGTTGGCCAAAGAGATAAATAAATAAATAAATAATTCTTTAGAAATAAGTACTAATAAAAAAATTAATAATAGTAATAATAATAATAATAATGCTAATCAAAATATTAACTTTAACTTAAAAATTAAAATGCAAAGAATTGCACATATCATAAATAATTGACTACTAAAACTTATCAAAAATTAATTAGATTTGGGAAATATTAAATTATGATAACTTGGGTCAAACTCTGAATTTAGGCTTAGTCATATTCTCATTAGGTCGGCCAAAATAAGGAGGTTGTAACTTTATATCCATGCTGTCTGGATTAATAACAAAATTATTTTGAAAAAAATAAATATTCATAAAAAAATAAATTTTCTTATCTTCAATTATCTCTAATCAAACTATTTAAAAAAATACTCATAAAAATGAATAAATAAATATCTAAACAAGTAATCCCAATTAAGTTAATTTTTTTAAAAAAATAATACTCACTTATCATATATATTTTTAAAAGTAAAAACTAAACAAACAAGGATAGCATTTGAGATAAAGCAAATAAAAGGTTTTTTTTTTAAAAAAAAGGAAAAGAACATGTAAGGCAGGAAGTCCAGCAAGACTTTTTCTTTTAGAAAAATAAACATAAAATAAAGAAAGAAGGAAAGTAGAAAAAGAATTACTTGAGACTTAGTCTAATTCCAAGGCAATTTTCAACCACAAATCCTCAGCATTACCTAAGTTCATGTAATTCATCATTCTCGTTTCATCCACAAATAAACTGAATTAACTTCTTGTATTCAATTAAACTTTTTGAAATGGGTTATAATCACTTATCTAAATCGATGATAATATTTACGATTCATTTGAAATAGTTACTCGCTTGCTTTGAAGGATTAGGAGGCRAGAACATGTTCTTTTTCCTCAACTATGATGTCTCCCTTCTCAATTATTGATTGCCTTTCTCTGTGTCTTCTTTCAAGGTTTGAAGAAAAAAAATGAAAGAGAATTTATGTAAGAAATGAGATATCATCTAAGTGTAACTTATCCTTGCTATCCCTCACATAAACCCATTAACTTATCATCAACATTATTATTATTTTATTATTAATTTTGCTAATCCCCAACTTTTCTCGTAATTCAATTGATCTAGAACTAGGGTCTTACATATATCATTCTATAAAGACTGCCAAGATTCATCAAACCGAGAAGGAAGTTTGTGTGGAAGTTGTCTGTGTCTCTGTGCATCTTCATGGAAGGTAAAGAAAGCTTAACCAGGGTCTTGATGTTGCCTTGGCTAGCCCATGGCCATATTTCTCCTTTCTTGGAACTAGCCAAGAGACTAGCTAGGAGAAATTTCCATATCTATATTTGTTCCACTGCCATAAATATAAGTTCCATCGAGAAGAAAATTAATGACGAATATCCTCACTCGATAGAGCTAGTTGAGCTCCAGCTACCATCCCTGCCTGAACTTCCACCTCATTACCACACAACCAATGGCCTCCCGCCTCATCTCATGATCCCTCTAAAGAACGCTTATGAAATGGCCACTCCACAGTTTGCTGATATTGTTACTAATCTGCATCCAGATTTTGTTATTTATGATTTCAATCAGCCGTGGGCGGCGGAGATAGCTTCTTCTCTAGATATTCCGGCAGTTCAGTTCATTACTTGTGGTGCAGCACTGATTGCATTTAGTCTTCACCTGTTGAAAAAGATCGGAGGAGAACTGCCATTTCCAGAACTTTATATACGGGATTATGAGAGGAGAAAGCTTCAGGAACATGATGGTGCTCAAATTAATGATGATAAAGATGCTCATAGATTTCTTCAAGCCATGGAGCGATCATACAAGATTTTGTTGATAAAATCTTTCAGAGAAAGTGAAGGACRATACATTGATTTTATCTCTTCTGTGTCAGAGAAGAAGATAGTCCCAGTAGGTCCTCTAGTTCAAGATTCCATTGATGATGATGAGCAAAATGAAATCTTCCAATGGCTCGACAAACAGGAGCAAGCATCAGTTGTTTTTGTTGCTTTTGGCACTGAATATTTTTTGACCAAGGAGGAAAGAGATGAAATTGCTCGTGGACTGGAGCTCAGCAATGTTAATTTCATATGGGTTGTTAGATTTCCTCATGGGGAGAATATCTCCATTGAAGAAGCACTTCCAGAGGGGATTCTTGAGAGGACAGGTGACAGAGGAAAGGTGGTAGAAGGATGGGCACCGCAGGCAAGAATTCTGAAGCATCCCAGTATCGGTGGCTTTGTAAGTCATTGTGGATGGGGCTCTGTGATGGAAAGCATGAAATTTGGGGTTCCAATCATAGCCATGCCAATGCATATCGACCAACCTTTGAATGCTAGGGTTGTAGAAGCAGTTGGAGTTGGTTTGGAAGCCATTAGAGATGACAGTGGAAAGCTTCAAAGTGAGGAAATCGCGAAAACGATAAGAAAGGTTGTGGTGGATGAAAGTGGAGAGGAAGTAAGAAGGAAAGCTAGGGAAATGGGTAAGAAATTGAATATAAGAGGGGATGAGGAGATCGATTCCCTAGTGAAGGAGATACTGGAGCTCTCTAAGAAGACTAGGAACTAATCATGCTCACTAGACTGTTTTSTTTCTTCTTTTGATTTCCTTTGGTGCTTAGAATTGCCTTTTACATTTAAGAATACACAATCAATAAAGGAAAGACGAAAYTTTATTCTTGCCTTAAGCATTCTAGACGTGTTAGAGTTCGCTTTTTTTTGGCTTAAAGTCTCCTACATATTTGCTATTCCTATTTCTATTATTTTCTTGTGTTTGTCTCGCACTTGGACCTGTGGCAGCCGGCCAAAGATCGTTCATTCTTTGTTACTACTACCTTGGTCATGTCCAAATGTTCAACATAAAGTTCTCTGCATTTCCAAGAAAATACTAACAAGACGCCAACAGCTAGTACAGTACAAAGAGAGACAGTCAAATTTGTGGAAGGTGCTTGCTTTGTCAATAACTTGGAAAAGAAGAGCTTTTCCTGTTCCTTATATCTTTCGACTTTACCAATTCTCTGAACCACAGTCAATCAGGTTCATTTCACACAGGCAAGCACTTCCTCAATGGCCRTGGATAGAGAATCAATTGCATCGCTGAAGGTCCTCATGTTTCCATGGTTGGCTTATGGGCATATATCTCCATTCCTAGAAGTAGCCAAGAAACTTAGTGAGAGAGGCTTTAGCATGTATCTCTGTTCGACCTCTGTTAATCTTGATTTCATCAAGAAGAAAATCACAGAGAAGTATTCTGTCTCAATTCATCTTGTGGAAATCCGTCTCCCGGACTTGCCTGAACTTCCTCCTTCCTACCATACTACCAATGGCCTTCCACCTCATCTCATGTCTACCCTCAAAAAAGCTCTTCATAAAGCTAAACCAGAGCTATCCAACATACTAGAGACTATTAAGCCTGACTTGGTGGTTTATGATGTTATGCAGACATGGACTGCAGCATTATGTTCCAAACATAATATTCCAGCAGTTAAACTTTCAACTTCAAGCGCGGTGATGTTGTCATACTTCTGTCATATGGGTAGGAAACCAGGACTTCCATTCCCTTTCCCTGCGATTTATCTTACTGATTTTGAGCTAGCCAAGGCTCGCGAGAATTGGGAATCAGCAAGAAAGGATCTTGAWGATGAAGATCCTGAAGATGTACTGCCAAAGAGGTATTGTGATAGTATCACGCTGATAAAAAGCTCTAGAGAATTTGATGGAAAGTACATGGATTATCTCTCAGATCTTTTCGGCTGGAAGATTGTGCCATTTTGTCCACTTCTGCAAGATCCTGTTCATGAAGATCAGGATAATAACGAGCTCATCCAGTGGCTTGGGGAGAAGAATGAGAATTCAAGTGTTTTTGTTTCCTTCGGGAGTGAGTATTTCTTGACCAAGGAAGAGATAGAAGAGATAGCTTTAGTTTTGGAGCTTAGCAATGTGAACTTTATATGGGTCCTGAGGTTTCCGAAAGGAAACTCGATGAGGATCGAAGAAGCTCTACCCGAAGGGTTCCTAGGGAGAGTGGAAGGTAGGGGGAAAATTGTCCAAGTATGGGCACCACAGGCTAGAATTCTTAGCCATCCTAGCATAGGTGGATTTATATGCCACTGTGGTTGGAATTCTATATTGGAAAGCATAGAATTTGGAGTTCCAATCATTGCAATGCCAATGAATCTTGATCAGCCGTTGAATGCTAGATTGGTTGTGGATCTTGGCGTAGCTGTTGAAGTTACAAGAGATGGAAATGGGAGACTGGAAAAGGAAAAGATAGCAGAAGTGATCGAAGATGTGGTTATGGGTAAGACCGGGGAAAATCTGAGGACAAAAGCCCGTGATGTTGGTGAAAAACTAAAAGCCACAGAAAAGGAAGACTTGAATGGACTTGTCAACATATTACAACAGCTGTGTCAGGAGGATAATTTGCAGAATGATGTTTCCATGCCATAATTTGGTTAAAATATGAACCAAATTCTTCTTCACAAACATGATCCCATTTTGTTTGTTTGGTTTCTTTCTTTTTCCCTTTTTTGTTTTTTTTGGGTGAAAGTGGGTCTGTATTGGATTCAGCTTAACCAAAAAAAGGAAAAATATTCACAGTTATTGGATCAGAAACTGGTTTCCTATTACTTTATATAGCATTCGAGATCGACCACCATGACACAAGAAGGCGTTACTCGTCTTGTGGGGATAGAGAGAGAGAGAGAGAGAGAGAGAGAGAGAGAGAGGTGCATATGAATATGAGTCATAACAACAAAATCAAAATCCTGATGTTTCCATGGCTAGCCCATGGTCACTTATCACCATTCTTGGAGCTAGCCAGAAGACTCTCAGACAAGAGCTTCAACATATTCTTCTGTTCCACCCCAACTAATCTCAATTCCGTTAAGGTAAAGCTTCCAAAAAGCCATTCGCAATCTATACAACTAGTTGAACTTCATCTTCCCACCTTGCCTGAGCTTCCTCCTCATTACCACACTACGAAAAACCTGCCTCCTGACTTCATGCCCAAGCTCAAAGAGGCCTTTGAGATGGCAAAACCCAACTTCTCTAAAATCTTGGAGAAACTGAGACCTGACTTGGTCATATATGATCTAATCCAGCCACGGGTGCCTGCAACTGCTTCCCTGCATAATATTCCAGCTGTTGAGTTCATAACCACTGGTGCTGCAATGGCTTCTTTCGTGCTCCATGTTATTAGGAACCCTGGTACTGATTTTCCTTTTCCTGAGATTTACCTTCGGGAGTATGAGAAAGATCAGATTGCCCGTTTGAAGGAATCCTACAAAAATCAGCAAGAAGACAAGGACAGCCCTCAAGATTGCATGGAACGATCATGCGACATGATTTTGGTCAAAACTTTTAAAGAAATTGAAGGAAAATATTTTGACTATCTCTCTGATATGCTTCAGAAAAAGATCGTACCAGTTGGTGCCCTTGTTGAGGATACAGATCATGAACCYGAAGACAAACATTCCAATCTCATGAATGGGCTCAACAGCAAGGCTCCATGTTCAACAGTCTTTGTCTCTTTTGGCAGTGAGTTGTCTCTGTCGAAGGAGGAAATCGAAGAACTTGCTCATGGTTTAGAGTTCAGCAATGTCAATTTCCTATGGGTAATCAGATTCCAAAAAGGTGAGAAAATGGGGGTTGAGGAAGCACTGCCTAAAGGTTTTCATGAAAGGGTCGGATATCGAGGGTTGGTTGTGGATGGATGGGTACCACAGGCAAAGATTTTAGGACATGCAAGTATTGGTGGATTTGTAAGTCACTGTGGTTGAAGCTCTGTTATGGAGGCTCTTAAGTATGGTGTTCCAATTATAGCCATACCTATGCTCAATGATGAGCCGATAAATGCCAGAGTATTGGGTGATGTTGGTGTTGGCGTGGAGGTTGTGAAGGATAACACTGGGGGAATTCAAAGAACAGAAGTGTCCAAAGTGATTAAACAAGTCATGGTAGAGGAAACCGGTGAAGCTCTGAGGTCAAAAGCAAGATTGCTGAGTGATAATATAAGAAGCAATGGCGAAGAAGAAATTGATGGCCTGGTAGAGAATCTGAGAGAACTTTGTATGAAATATAGAAGCCGATTTCTAGCTTCAAAATCTAGTTAAAGAAACAATGATGAAGATCCCAACTTACCATCCTCAAAATCAGCTGTTCTTTGAATTCCCCCATTGCTCAGTATTGGATTTAGCATTGCCGAGATCTTGCAATTCCTTTTATCTTTGCTTCTTTACGCTATAGTTCCGTGAATTCACCCTTCAAATCTATCTATAGTATGACAGTCATTAGGGTAACCTCTATAGTGAAATTTTAATACTRGTTTGATGCATCCAAAATAGGGTATCAGAAAAATAACAATTTTGTAAGATCTCATCGGTTTGGGAACAGAAACACCGACATAAGAAAAGGGACAAAAATTCAAAACATAGTTATCCAGGCTTTTCATTGAAACTGCCGCAAATGTCGACTTCAACATGTCTTCCTGACGTTTTCCTGTGGCATTCCCTATATACTCATTTTCTTTATTATGCCCTCCTCAGGTTTAATTTAATATGTAGAGAAGACACAAATTCRTAGCTACCCACCTGCTAATGCCAGACTTGTCAAACATTACGTCTAGTTCCAACAGAGCTGCGGCAGATGCTCTTCTCTACCCTTACAAGTTATATAAGAGGCTCAATCATCCTCATCCGTCTAATGAGGCTTACAGTCCCTTCTTTTCCTCCACGTCCCAGCCTTTCTCCTCCTGCTGCCACCACATTATCTTGATTATCTATGTTGTCCGCCACGTTACCTCTACAGTGTACACACTTGCATCATTTTAGCCTTCCTGCATGCATGCATGCAACCAACAAATTAGAGTCGCCTAGGCATAGGATATTATGCATATAGGTTATATATGTGCATAATATATATATATCCGCACAAGTTTAAAGAGCCCACAATTTCAGTGTATGATTTGAGATGCAGAGATTTTGAATTGATGGATACCAGAAGAAGTATCAAAATTTTAATGCTTCCATGGTTAGCTCATGGCCATATATGTCCCTTCCTAGAGCTAGCCAGGGCACTTCCGACGAGGATCTTCTATATTTATATGTGATCTACTGCAGTCAACCTTAGTGAAATCAAACAAAAACTTTCTGAAAAGGATTCTATTTCCATTAAATTAATAGAGCTCAAAGTTCCTACTTTGCCAAAGGTTCCTCCTCATTACCACACAACCAATGGCCTTCCACCCAGATCATATGCCCACTCTCAAAGAGGCTATGGATATTGCGCGGCCTAACGTCCATAACACCCTTAAACTCTAGAACCAGACTTGGTTTTGTATGATTTCATCCAGCCATGGGCAGCAACATTGGCAATGGCCCACAATATACCAGTAGTCTTTTTTATTTGCCCTAGTGCTGCATTTATTTCTTTCATGCACCATCACCTGTTGAATCCCAACTCCGAATTCCCTTTTCCAACYATATATTAGCCGCATTATGAAATTACTAAGTTCAATCGCATGGAGATGCAACTGTATGCAACTGTCGGTGCCATAAAAAGCTTGGACAGATTCCTTGATTCTGTATACCGATCATCTGATATGATTTTAATCAACACATGCAGAGAGATTGAGGGGAAATACCTCGACTATCTCTCCTTTATATGTCATAAAAAGATCATCCCTGTTGGTCCACTTGCTCCAATACCTGAAACAGAACATGAGCACAAAAATATTATAGAGTGGGTCAACAAGAAGGGTCGAGGTTTGCTTCATTTGGCAGTGAATATTTCTTGTCCAGAGAAGAAATGCACGAGATGGCCCTTGGTTTAGAGCTGAGCAATGTTAATTTCATATGGATTATTAGATTCCATTTGGGAGAGGAAACTAGAACCACYAAGGCACTCCCAGAGGGATTCCTTGAACGTGTAGGAGATAGAGCAATGATCGTGGCGGGTTGGGCACCGCCGGGAAGAATTCTAGGGCATTCAAGTATTGGAGGATTTGTGAGCCATTTGTGGATGGAACTCAGTGATTGAGGGAATGAAGTTTCGCATTCCAATCACAGCTGTGCCTATGCATCTTGACCAGCCATTGAATGCTAGGCTAGTGGAAGAGGTAGGGGCAGGTGAGGAGGCTGTTAGAAAGAAGCACAGAAACCTTGATAAAGTGGAGATCGCTAGAGTGATAAGMAAGGTGGTCATGGAAAAAAGCAGTGAAAGATTTAGAAGACGAGCGAAATAACTGGCTGAGACAATGAGACAAAAAAGGAAAGGAAGAGATAGACAAGGTGGTGGAAGAGATGGCGAAAATTTGCAGGAGGATCGAGAGATATAACTCAATAGGTATGCTAAGGTAGTATTACATATAATTCTACTTCCACAATGAAGTAGTCCATTAAGAGTTTACGTCGTTATACAGAAATGACCATCAAACAAGTACTGTGGGAAATGTATATTTCATCCGAAGCGAATGCACTAGATGAGTGTTTCTTTCACTTAAAAGAATCATTAATTGTATCCTTTCAGTACTTCTAACATTTTCGTCCTTTAATCACAGCTAAAACTGAAACAATATAACCTCATAAAGCCAATGTAGTACTCAATATGAGCTTCTTTTTATCTAAATCAGGAAAACATCATAAATTGGCTCCTTTGAAACTAATAACAGAGCTATGTATTCAATCCCTTATCCCCATTCAAACTAAAGACAAAATAAATTAGTTACCCATTGTTCTCAGTGATAACTTTTTTCTGGAAAACAAATTTTTCATTTTCTGTTGAGCCAAAAATTTCATATTGCAGCTATTCAACTATTGTAGGTATACAATCTAACTTGATACTTGTCTCCTAGAACTAGAAAAGTTCGAACAGATGGCAGTGAAAAACCCATTAACACTGTCCAACTTAACTTCTAGCTATATGCAACATTACATTGCTATTTGCACCTTCGGAATACTTTGAGGTCTGAATGTGGACATATTTTTCACATAGAGCATTTCGTCTAAAAGTAAATAATGTAAAAATGGAAGGGACATTTATATAATAGGATATGCAGGCCCCAAAAAGTCTATAACACCAGCAAAAATTTACAAGAATACAAGGCAATCACTCGTAGCCTCGCAACCACCTAGACACATTAAAATTTCAAAGAGACAGCCGATGACATCYGCCAATATAATCAGCTGTCTAACAAAAAGAAAACTAATCAGCAAGAGGAAGGTGAGAATTCCATCCATGAAAATGGACCAAAAGGAATGAAATAGAGATTGAAAAGCAGAACAGTAAAAACAAGCCCAAGCAACAATCCCACCAAGAAAACCGAGAACTGGACACAAAAAGATAATCCCCCAGCATCTGTTTCAAAACAAATTGGGATGCAGTGCTCGTGTGATATTGAATCTTAAATGCCCTAAAGAAAGAAAACACCAAATTTATGAGTTTAGTAATAAATCAGGTATGCAAGAAAATATGTTAAGTAAAACACATTAACTGAATTCACAGATCATTAAGAGCATCCATTCTCAGATGCCTAACAAAATAACATCCTTGACCCTACAGATGGAACCATGGGTAAAAAATAACCTCCCCAGCGTGAAGGTTCCAGGACATTTTAAATGGACAAAAGTCATGCACTGACCATTTGACCAAATACTCACAGGAATTTCAGCAATCATCACAGCATTGTGGTATCAAGTTCAAAATGACATTTTGATACAGTAATGACCAATAGSAAATCATATCTTAATTACTAAATATAAGTGCATAAAAAGTCTTGTTTTCATGAGGAAGTATGGCTGAAACCGCCATGAAACATCTAAYAAGAAATCTGGCCCTATCACAATTCACATGCTAATGATATTCCAGACTACTCTGACAAGAGAATTTCACATAAGAAATCAATGCTATAATAATTTTGCCAATAACATAGACAAATCGCCACTGATTTTCACTTGAAACGAATGAGCAGATTATCCACTTTGGATTAAATTGTACACTACATTCTGTGAATGCAATACAGAAGCAGCATAACTAGCCTTTTTCTCTTTTTCCTTCAACTAACCATGCTTTCAGAAGCAACCTCATAATTCTGCCAAAGAAAAGTTTGAATTTTCCGCCTATTAATCATAGCTTTTGAAATGTACCTGTTGGAGTGTTAAAATTTTAAAATTACACTCTTCTGTAACAGCTTTCCACGAGATTATATCACATCAACAGAGGAGGTCCTGTATTCAGGTCTTGTGGCCACCTATTGTAAGAAAAGTGTTTAGCGTGCACGTGTTGTTGGTGTTAATAAGAAAAATGTGTCTACCCTACAGTTGAGAGGGTCCTTTAGAGTTGTAAACGTATATCTTATACCTCCCTAACAACTGTAACATTTTCAATTAAGTGGTAATTTCCCTATACTTGTCAAGTTGAAGGGTAATAATTAGGATATAAAAGAATAGAAAATCTTTTAACCCAGCAACAAGCAGCAAACATGTGTTCATAAGAATATTGCACTTCCACAATTTTGAAGAATTCCAAAAATCGGCTTACAAGGAAATTTGCATCATTCAAGTTGATAGAAAATTTTACAGAGTTGTTTACCTGTATGATCATGAACCTTTTAAGGATCAGTATTTCTAAAGCAACAGACACTTACATAATCACATGAAAGTGAACCAGCAAGCAAAATTTAACATGAAAGTGAAGCAGCAAGCAAAATTTAAAGGTCAATGYATGCATTTTCTTTTAAAAAAATCACTATAATGAAGTGAAAGTGAAATGCTACATTAATAGTTGAATAGAATTAGTTTAAGATATGATGGGAGGTTAAAAGAACTTCCCCTCAAGCACAGGCATGTCATTGAAGAAATAAATAGATGAAGCGGTAGCACACACAAAAATACCAATTACAGTGATGGCTTGAGTTGGAAAGCGGATGTCAACATCCTCCTTCTGCTAAGCCAAAAGAAAGGCCACGAATATTAGTATCCCCTTCAAAGCTTTGGAAGCAAGGGATGCATGCCTCGTAATGTGGCCCTGAAGAAGAGGAATGACCAAACAACATCCTCAGAAGGAAAATTCCCTCAATTTCCAAATATGTGGAGAGTAATTCATCGAAGGGTAATGTGCATCCAATAAGTGATGGGGCATGTACCATCTTAAGATTAACATATATCCAGAAAGGATATAAACAAATCTAATTCACAGCCAGATAAGAAGTGGGAAAAGAAGGATTAAAATATTAAATTTCAGACTCAAAAATTATGTAGGGAAAATTATACAGGCCAATAGCCAACTGAAGTCACCAACTTTTGCATATAGATGCGCAATTACATACCAGGTCCTGAAATTCAGTAAGGTACCTCTCTGAAATGAAAGGGACAATGAATCCGACATACTACTCATTAGTTGTTCAAGGCATAGAAGTCTGAGCTTCAATACACATGCACAAGCTGAAAATTAGAGATCAGACGCGAACAGTTGATCTTTAGGATAATTCTTGACTAAAGCAGAGCACTATTTTAGCATTGTGCACTGTGATGATAAATATTAAAAAACTATCTTGATCGTCATGATCTTTCTCAATTTACTTCTGGCTGAGCAAATCTACTCTTGTCTCTCAGACACAAGATCTCCATAAATAGTTCCTTCAAATGGAATTAGCATATTCAACACAAAAACCTCAGATTGATTTAGCTTAAAATAATATTACTTCTTTGGTGGACAAGTTGAAGCAATTAGCTTAAACATATCATAGCCTACAATATTGTGCATAAACTAAGCTGCTGCAAACAGAATGCAGTAAACAAAAGCAACCAGAGTGGAAAATTTTCTTTCTCCAGAAAATGTCAGAATTGATACAAAGCCAGGAAATATAACTGTCTAGACAGACAAAGTTTCACTAACCAGAAACGAATAAAAAAGGGATRACAAGTTATCTTGTTCTTTGTACAGTTGATGCAAAGTCAGAATAAACAGATTCTAGCAGGAGAAGAAAATGTAAACACTATGTAGCCTATTTACTAGTTCCAGGAGGAATTAGGTTCCTCAGCTCTGTCAAATGTTCATCATTTGAAACATGTAGCATAATACGGAGATTTGTCAATAATTCTTCTTGTTCCCAACTTAAAGGACCAGAAGCATATAATGCCCCCAAAGTGCAGCGATAAGCATGCAGCTCTAAACTATGAACAGTTATTCCCACTTTCTCTTCCAAACTATGACAGCAGTTCTCTTCATGACCAGTGCAATAAGAAGATTCTGCATCACTGAAAAGAAAATCCCTATCCAGGCAAGGAAGTTCTCTAGAACAATTAGAGTACTTATTTTCTGTCTCAGCATTGACACTACAACTACCAACAGAGCATGTATCATTATCACCATCATTTTGTTCAGATTTTTCAGCAACGGTACAGTCTGTAGCACAATTTCTTACTTTTGTTCTCCCCAAACCACTATATCCCTTCAATCTTTCATGAAAGAAATCATGTCTGTACGTTTCACTCAGGATTTCCCTTGAGTAAGCAACAGTCCCTACCTTTTTCTGGTTAGTGTCAGGATGCAYTTTCTGTCTCTTACCTTCCATGTTTACAGCCTCTGTATTCTGAGTTGTCCCTGTGTATGCTTCCACAAAGGCTGAKTTGTATGGAGATGCCCACTTTAGCACYCTCAAAGAGGCTTTGTGAGAGTCCTTATTTCCAATATAGTCACGTTCCACTACACGATATTCTCTTGGGAGAGTTTCACCCTTTATTCTAGGTTTTGCTACCTGGAAACTCATCTTGTCATATAAATTATATTTCGTGTTGTGTGAGATGCAGAAGCCTGTGAACCCAAAAATTATGTAGCAAAGAGAATGGTCAATTACAAATCATACAGCCATTTAGAAATGAAAACAAAGAGAAATAATGTATTAAGAAAGGGTGGTTTAAGAACTTGTAACTACATATTGAAGAACAATAGTTAACAACTTTTTCTATAACCCAAAAAAAAAAGAAAAAGAAAAAGGGAGAATGTCATTTTGATAACAATTCTTCTACATAGATGTGAACTGGAAGAACGCAAAATCAATCACTATAAGCTACTCATTCACACAATATGTACAAAATCATTCAATTACAAAATGAAAGAACATAAAATCAACCACTATAAGCTACTCATTCACACAATATGAACAAAACCATTCAATTAAAAGAAGTAATCCTTTCAGATTCTTAATCCCAAAAGTGAACAAAACATTCTCTTGTCACAACAGTTAGGGTTTTAAGCCATAATTCCCACAATTATACAGGATTAGACAAAACTTTCAATCAGAGGCCAAAAAGAATTACTGAGCACCTAAAAATGAAAAATTAAAATAAAAAACCATTACTAACTCCTATAGGATTCTCACGCCCAATCCAAATGAAAAAGGAAAAATTTGAAGTATGTCAAGATACTCCTTTTGAAGTAAAATGATCCCATGTTAAAATTTTGATTATTCTTTTTTATTTATTGAAACTTTATTAATTAAATTTTCAGAAGTAATTCACAAAAATGATATGAAAAGAAATTAATACGAATAAAATTTAAAAAAATATTAAAATTTGCAGATATCCAAATTACGTGAAACTCAACTGACGAAAAGATCCAGTAAACGAATATTAACAAGGCAATCAATTCGAAACCCAAACTCTTGGTAAAAAATCTGCAAGACAATTTTCCGAATACAAAAATTCGCWTATCTAACCTTGAATTGAAGCAGTATTCCAAATGAGGGAGTTGCAGATTAGACAATATTTTCAATCTCCACCTGTAATTTTTTATTTTGTTTGATGTCTTCTACGAGGGCTTGTCGAAAATAAATTAGGAAAATATTAAATTCGAGATTATATAATTGTTTGGGGGCATTAACTGGAGGATTGTGCATAGGGTTTAAAACTTCCAATACCTCATCAAGCTTCCTTTTTCTCTTTTTTTWWAAAAAAAATTACCTCGTTCGTCACGGTTAAGTAAAAGTCGATTGAAGTTAAGAAATAATTCATTTGTCATAGAATATTGCATTCCATTTTGATTGATTTTTAGATTCAGAAATTTTGTTAATTTATAAGATTTCTTGCGACATCCTAAAAAGTATTTTTTAAGAGAGTAATTTATGATTTCAGGAATAGTTTTATTTTAGATAAATTATAGGACATAATATAGTTAGTAGTTGGATATATATTAAGTTTAAATACCACCATTAGAATAAATTCGAACATTTTCTTTGCATAATCTAGTTTCGAAATCCTTTTTTAAAATTCATTACTTATGGTGATTAATAGATAAATTCCTATCATCTTGCATCCCGGTGTTCAACCGAGCTTATTTCTTCATAGTCGAGCCTACTTCTTCAACTTTAGGCCAACTTTTAGCTTAGCTTAGTTTAAAAATCCATTAATGCACGTAGGGTTTGTGTTAAGATTTTAAAATATGAGCCGTTCAAGTGAATTCAAATTTCATTTTTCCTCTTCTTCTAGTCGATTTATAGCCTTGTTTTTCTCTCGTCTTCTTTAGCCTCTRAGGATAGGAATGGAAGGAACCAAAGGATTCGGAGATGAGTAAAGTTCAAAATTCCCGCTTTATTTTGTAGCTTAGTATCCTCATTGGCCTTTGCATTGTCAACTCCTTTTTTAGATTTCTGCTTTTGTGGCAATACTTTGAGTTCCTTCCCACTTCTAATTGTAACTATGTAATTGCATTGACTTGTTCCTTTGGATTTTCTCGATTGTGCTTGGCAAGGCACCATGGGGTCGATGTTGGGTTTGGACCTCCTATTTGGAGGAGTCCAAATATATTTTAAGTAGCTTATTATTAGGCCCACTTAGCCCTAGTATATAAATAAAACCCTAACTAGTTGAGGTAAGAGATTAAGAGTGAAAAACACAAGTGGTGAGAAGAGAGAGTTCTAGAAAATATCAGATTTATTCCAAGTTTGAGCTGCCCCATTCCATTTGGTTTTCTCACATTCCACCTGTTGGATCGCCTTCAAATTTTGATATATTGTTTATGATTTTAAGATAAACATTTTGAACGGTGGATCTTGTGGTTGGAGCTTTTTAAAGAGGTATTTTGTGATAAAACTAAAATTGGTACAGTGAATAGGTTCTTGAGTATTTGTGTTGATRTTTACTCTCTTATACTTGTATTTGTGCCAAGATTATTGTTGTTATCTTGATAAATAATCTTCTATACCTCTAAGCTTTGCTAGAGAGAATGTTTGTACCCATTTGATTATAGTGCATGTAATTTAAGTGCCTTCGAGTCCCGTGATCATTTGTTTGAGGAGGTTTTTCACTCCAAAAGTGTTTGTGTTATTTTTGATTTCACTTGTTTATACTTGTTTTTACATAAGTTATTTGGGAGAATATTGATTATCATTTAAAGGTTTTCGCTGTGATGTATTTTCTCCCGTTAGTCGACTGGATACAAGATTGGTAATTTACACCACTTGCATCTCCAAATTTCTATTGGATGCCTCTTGATTTTTRATTGAGGTTTTTTGACTTTGAAACCTTTGCTTAGTTCTTGCAAAGATTTTAGTCACGAGTTCCTCAAGTCAAACGGTCTTTTTTTTGTTGGAGGAGGAATTTTTGAAATTCTGAAATTCCCRAGGATTTGATGAATTCTGAAATTGCCTATCTCCATGATTACTTCCCCCCAGAAGGTCAGTTCCTTTTTTGGATGTTGTCGCTAGCTTAGGTTGTAAGTGTTGGAGATTAGGTCCGATGATGGATCAACCAATCTCAGATGGGCAGTCAACATGATCATTACCTCCTCAACAATTAATACAAGCTATCCCTTGAGAAGTCAAACTTGCTACCTAATTAGTTAAGGCCGCCATCTAGCTAGATAATTTAGTGATGGCATCTAACATCAAAATCCCAACAACCCTTTTTTATGGATATCTGGCTGATGTCGGATAGTTCTTGGTGGTCATACTATCAATAATGTCAACTATCAATAATGTCATAAGCTTTGTTCTCATTCTAATCCTTTGAAATCAAACTTCCTCCTGCTGCCACATCCAGCATAGTTTGAATAGTAAAAGGACACCATTGTAGGAAGTGTGAACAACTATCCATTATGACAAGTTATGATGTGAACATTTATGAATCAAGTCTTTAAATCTCTCTCGAGCTTCATAAAAGGATTCACTCTCAAATTGTGCAAAAGTAGAGATTTCACTCTTCAACCTCAAAAGTCCTCATAGATGGAAAGTATTTACTAAAAAAATTTGGTAACCAACTGATCCCATGTAGGAGTATAAATTTTAGCAGTCTTTGGTTCTATCCCTTAGAGAAAAAGGAAAAAAACCTTAGCTAGTAGGCAATGCACAAACTCCAATGTACATGAAGATATCAAGGATTTTCAAAAAGCTTTGGATGTGAGTATTAGGATCTCACTATTCAATCCACCAAAATGCACAGAATTCTGAATATGTGGATGATGGGTGCTTAATCTCAAAAATATTAGCTGCTACCATTGGTCTTTGTATTCTTGATTCAACTCTAATTAGCRATAGAATAGCATAGTCTCTTAGCTCCAAAGGTGGAACAGCCTGCCCTATTGGAACAATACCCTTATGCTTTCATCCACTATTATTATTATGTTCATTGCCCATAGCATCCACAGATGGATTAGGAGGATTAGGAATTTGCTCCATCTTAATATTCTCTTGAGTTTTTCTTGCTTCGGTTGCCTTGCTATTTTTCCTACAAGTTCGTTCAATTTCTTTATCAAGTTGTAATAATTCAGCAGGAAAATAAATCAAAGAAGGAAAATAAAAATTCAAAAATTAAATTAAATTAAATAAGTGGCTAAATTAAAGTCAAAACGATGATAAACAATATCAAGATGTTAATTCTCCGTTAACAACGCTAAAAACTTGATACGGAAAAATCGTAATAAGTATACTAGGTCGAATCGCTTAATATAAAAGATATCGAACCCTCAGAGAATTAAATTCTAATTACACATTCATTTATAACTCTAAACTTTATTTAGCCAACAATTAACTCAGCTGAAGAATTATCAAATCGAAATACCCTAACTAATCAACCTCGAAGAAGATTCAATAAAGGAAAAGGTCTAAGGCATATGAGTTTACCTATTCTTTTGACACAATTTATAGTAATATAAAAACATGTGATACTAAAAACATGCAACACATGTTATCTCATACTAATTAAATTAAAAATTTCTTCATTAAGATGTTATTTGGTGGGAGTTGTTTTTTTTTTTTTTTGAGAAAATGACTTGATAATTTTAACATTTAAAAAATATGAATCAAACCTGAATCATCAATCAAGTTACCTCTTAGTCGACTATGACATTCTCATAGTCGAAGAATGTCATAATCAATTAAGTTAAGTAACTTAATTTAGCGTAATTTTGTACATTACAATCTTTTTAAATAGACTAAAATCATGATTGATATTGTAATTAAAATTAAATTTATAATTCATATTTTCAAAGTCGATTACATTAGGCAACTTAATCCACCATGTTATACGATTTTAGTTTTCTTATGGTAAAGAAATTTTGAGGCGAAAGAAAGTTAGAAAAGTATATGGTTAAAGGATATTTACGGTTTAATTTTATATTTTAATTTTAAGTTATAAAAAATTATATGTAGTGAATGAATAAGAGATTTTTTTTTTTGAATATATATATTAGCTTTTGAGGCAAGGAACAGAACCTCCCATCTGGTACGAAATTGAAATGTGGTTCTGATAAAACACAGCATCAAAAGCTGGTTGGTCTCTCCAGTTTGTCACTTTACCGGTTCCAAGTAACAAAGTTGCCTATGATTCAAGTTCAAGCAAAGTCTGCAATACCATTTGGAGATAAGTTCATCCGCTAATTCTCTTTCTCTCTAAGAAAACCACTCTGATCGAGAAAGAATATCACTGCATGTTAAGATTAGTACAATCCTCATATATTGTGTCTTT
Organism: Rhazya stricta; assembly: GCA_001752375.1. Taxonomy (NCBI): domain Eukaryota; kingdom Viridiplantae; phylum Streptophyta; class Magnoliopsida; order Gentianales; family Apocynaceae; genus Rhazya; species Rhazya stricta. The sequence continues at coordinate 3,641,362 of MEJB01000018.1, forward strand.
GTCCTTCTGAAAACTTAGATGTCTGCTTAGGAAGATGTAAGAATCTGGGAATATACAAATCAATAAACAAAGTAGCTCTTTTTCTTTCTCTTCTCTACATGGTTTGAAAAGTAAGCAAGAAAGAGGGAGAGAGAGAGAGAATTAAAGTAAAAGCAAAAGTAGATAAGACGGCAGTACAAAAGGATGGAGCCAAAACATAGAGATATGCAGCAGCTACATAAGTAGAAACCAACTGGTGTACATGCGTATATTCATTTCCAACTGAAGAACTCAGCATTCAGAAGAAAATGAAAAATCTTGCGAGTTTGGGSAGCAGCGGCCGGTTATCGGCAGAAGAAAACGAAGATGAGGAGCTCTCCAAGTTGGCAATTGCATCATTTCAAGCTAGAGAAGAAGAGATTGAGAGGAAGAAGATGGAGGTGAAGGAAAAGGTGGAATCTCAGCTCAGCCGTGCTGAGGAGGAGACACGGCGGTTGGCACACGTTTGGGAAGTAAGTCCAGCATACTAGACTACTCGTCATACTCTAGTTGTAATGCCCCAATCCTATATCAGCAAGGAGAGACATTGTTAAATAGTATATATTCACGAGTTTAAATACTCATTATCAACTTTGCATATCCATTTTTGGATGTAGAATTCCCCATATACCWATTAGTGACTTGTTAAAATGCACAGGAACTTGAAGTTTTGACGGATCCCATGAGGAAAGAAGTTGCAGCTGTCCGTAAAAGGATTGACCTTGTTAATCGCGATCTTAAATCACTTGGACAAGCCTGCCAAAAGAAGGTAAAGTTTCCCACTCCCTAAGCAAAATGTCCAAGTAACGTGTATATTCTCCAAATGAATCTCTCTCTCAAGTCTCAACACGTCTCTTCTTCTTGTCATCAGTACTTTGGTCAAGTTTTCTCGTGGTTGATTGTCAAAGTGCATTATTCCACTTCTTGTCCCTCTATCTTTCCCCCCTCCTTGAGATGATGATCAATGATGAATCTTGAACCTGGTTTAAATAATAAGAGTGCATTTAGAAGAAGAAGAAAAGAAAAGGGCTTTCTTTATTTGGAAGATTTTGCTTACTACAAAGCTCAATGTTGACCAACTACACCTTTCTCACGAGTTATTTTTGGCCACAGGAGAAAGAATACAAAGAAGCTTTGGAGACTTTCCAGGAGAAGAACAACGAAAAAGCACAACTAACAGCCACGTTAATGGAGGTGACAAAACTTCAAATTCAAACTGCTGAAAGCGGAAAGATATTTGACTTGATTCTTCCTTTTTTTGCACATTGGCTAGCAATTTCTAGCTGCTAACTCTTTTTTCCCCTCCAAAACTTTGCAGCTGCTGACTGAAAGTGAAAAATTGAGAATGGAAAAGCTTGAGAAGCTCAAGAAAATCACCGAATCCATCCGTTAGCAAACTCCCCCTCCCCCCAAGAATTTGATATTTTATATAATGCCTCTAGCGCGTGTCTTTTCTCTTTGGTTTTGCTATCAGTATATATACGTTCTTCTCTTTCTTGATCTCCGCTATGTGTTTGGCAATGGTTAAGAGAACTATAGCCTGGTTTTTTCTATACCGTTCTTTAATCATTTCAGAGTTATTTATCAGATATCAGAATTCGACAGTTAATGTAAAAGAGCAATAGAATCTGTATTTATTTCCAAGCCAATTCATGCATAGGTACAAMATCTACTTCTTCCCTTAAGCAGCAACAGTAAAGGCACTCAAACTTGCAAGCATTTCAAAACRTCTCACATGATAGGAATTGGAAGAGAATGGACTTGGGAAAAACATAGAAATGTTTCTCTTTTACGATTTGAGTTCTATATCTGAGAGCAGCTCCTTGTACTCCATCAGTAGACCGGGGACATCCTCCATACGAAGCTGAATATATTCCAAAAGAATAAGCAATGATGATAGACACAAAGCAACAGAGATTCACGTAGAATACTGCATTCTTGGCATTTGGCATTACCACATCAGGCATAACAAGCAACTTTTAATTCAGAAAATAGCTTGACAGTATTTATTGACTGTTGCCATATTTTCAGAACATGGGTTTTAAGGCAACTAGAAAGTCATGTACCGAAGATGTTGCTGTTTTCCCATTAATATGGCCAAGCCTGGGGAATTAACCATGTCTCTAACAATCTCAATCTCAAGCCTGGGGAATTAACCATGTCTCTACCAATCTCAATTACGAAGAAATTCTTATGCACCCAGACAAAATCATTATGAAAGGGGATAAAACATAGCAATCAGTGGTTGTCATTAGGAACTTACATTAAGTCAATTTAAAACAAAATTCATCAAGGTCTAGAGAGTCTGAAGCAACTCATACCTGAGATGCATTTTTAACATGATAGAACCGGTAAGTCTGCCCTCTAGGAAAGCCAGATTCTATAGGCTCTAACATTCCTTCAAGTTTTTTCCTGTCATATAAACAAAAAAAACCAAGTTTTTAGATGAACAACCAGAAAAAGGTATCAAGTCCACAGACCAGATATCTTTTACAGCTCAAAAACTAGCCAGTTTTCAAGTTCATAGGGGAGCCTAAGTGTTCGTGAAAATTAATGACTAGAGCACCCGGAAAAAGGAATTTATAGTAGGCAGTACGAAAACTCTTTCATCTCCCTTGGACCAATTTCTATTTTATTCTTTTGTTGATAGAATAGATGCATCAAGATGTTCCAAGCCATTTACAAAGGGATACATTCATTCATCTAAGCAAGATTGTGAAGTTTTATAWTAGTTATGACAAGGAAGCAATCAACCACATTAAATAATACACACTTRTTCAATTTTTCCTTTAGTTAGTTTCCATTGCAGCTTCTAAGCAACCTACATGTGTGTCAATAAGTCATCAATTCCATTTATTTTTATCYGATGTATAGCAATCACAAATTGAATATTTGAATAGCTGGCAAAGGAGATGCATAGTCTGGCACCTGGTGGGCATTAACCGAAACCAAGGAGCCAGAATACACATTCCCAACCCTTATGAAGGTTAAGATTCTTAGCTAGGAGTCTTAGGACAATGTTTCTATAAAAAATCCTCTCACATTGACATAGATGGAACACATGGCTTTTTCTCCATTCTTAAAGCAGTATTGTCTCAATTACGCCTACTCCAAACTAGACTGAGTAATGAGTAGGTTGATATCTTATTCTAACACTTCTACTTTAGTTTCTCTATGGATGAGCCATTTTTTAACAGTTTTCTCCAGTAATTTTCAGGATTAGCCTTGAGAAGTAAGATGGTCAAAATGCAGGAAAAAAGGAGACAATCTTCTATGTACACTATTACAAAAATGCTGTTAATGCGCAAAAGCTTATTCTTACACATGATAGCGGGTAACAAGTCTTTGATAATCCCGAAGTAATGGACTAAGCTCTTTCAGCCGTATAGACCTCGGTGAAGATTTCTTCCAATGGTCACGAAGTGACTTCACAGCCTAACCAACAGAATATTGAATTTTAATGGATGAAACATGCCTAATATGCACGTGAATACGTCATAGTGCTTATCATAATATTCACAATATCTAAAACCTCTGCATTACTGAGAGCCTTTTCTCCAGTTGCTTGAGATGCTAGCTCAATAAGTTCTTTGTCTTGCAGCTCATCAATGACTTCCTTTCTATGAGAAAGTGAAACATGAATTTCCAATCTTTTCTGCAGTTCCGAGATTATAGATCTTTCCATTTGGCTTTCCTGTAGAAATGCAAAAATAACAAGAGAATTGGTAATTTAAGCTTGGCATAAAGAACATTTTGCTGATGTTTGGGAGGAATACCACTGATTTAATTGAAAAGCAAATCTTCAAACTCTTGCTAGTGCAATTTTATTACTACAACAACTAATTTCATCTTACTTGGAACCATGACTAAATAGTCTAGCAAATTTGAATAGCCTGACTAAATATAGAACCAGCTTCTCAGATGGCTATTATAGGTAAACTATTGGAAGAAATTTATTTTTCTAAAGAATTTCTGCATTGTGATCTTACCGAACCTGCACTATAAGTGACACTGACATTGGAATGCAGACAACAGCACCCTTAATTTCATGAACGAGATATAGGAGTGGATCAGGACATCCATAATATGCAAGTAGTTTTGTTTGATAAACTTAGTGAATTTACAAGCTGGTTGCCAATACAAACAAAAATTACCCAAAAGAAAAAGAAAAAGGAAAATGGAAAAATAAGAATAAACCATTTCCAGGACACATGGGTGATACACACATACAAATTCATTATTACCTTGATTTCAGAGATGTGGCTATCATTTGTCATTGTAGTATCTTTATTTCCAAAATTAACTTTAGGTGGAGAAATTGTTGACCGTTTCGCAATAGGATCATCTACAAAGAAAGAAAACCCATTAAATTGCAAAGTCAATTTGATAATACACAGAAGTGAAAACAATCATTCCACGGAGATTGAATAGAGATCCACTGTTTTCCCGTAGTTATTCATAAGCTTGTTTATGATTTTAACTCATTTACTACCAAATATAGTTCATTTTAATTTAGCTTCATACCTTGTGAATTATTTTCATTTAGTAAAGATGATGGCAAAATCTATTTTAAATGAATTGATTCCTATACACAACCTAATATATCTAGCACCAGAACAAGAACATATTTGGTGAATCAAAAAGAGTTTAGTTGAAGCATAACATGACATGGTAGAGACTAATCCCATAAAAGAAGTGGGATTAATCTTCTATAAACTGATAGAATAAGTAATTTCTTGCATGAGCATCCTGTGATTACTATCACATGTATAGAAGAATCTCCTAAACTTATGCAAGTGATTAAGTGGCAATAACCAAACCATTGGGCATAAGAAATCACTTCTACAAACAGCGCAAAGAGGTTAAATGCAAACATATAGCATAAAGGTAAAGACGAGATCGGTTTTATCAAGAAAAGAAGTTAAAATGGTCATATCAAAACTAAAGTACAGATGAAAGAACTTTAATTCAAATTTCTCAATTTCATTTTTCCTGGATAATCATCAAAAAACAACAAAGAGGAAAATGAACACAAAGCCACAAGTTAAAAATGCGTTGTTGAACCTAACTGAGCCATTGACTCAAGCTTCCAGTTTATAGCTGAAAAGCAGCTAAATCAATGCCTCGAGAACCAGTAAAATCATATTCGGAGGTCAAAGTAATCTTCCTTTTCCGTTTTATGTATTTCAGCGTCTAAATAGGATCAATAGACCATCAACAAGACAGCTGATTGGTTCACTTACAAGTCTAGTGTGAAAAAAGAGTGCAGGAAAATATATTCAGTAAAAGAATTTGGATTACCTTCTGGTACCAACCACCACAAGTCACCATAAGTTGATTTTCCATCAAACCCTCCAAATAAGAGATATCGTGAACCAATGCAAGTCATAGAATGGTATGCTCGAGCAGCTGGTGGATCATTTGTAGTTGGCAGCCGTCTCCATTGTACAGACACTATAAAAGCAACCATAAGATGGAAAAGAACTTAAAAACTATCATTAAGACTGACAAAATGAAAAAAATAGAAGAAAATCTACGGAATGTGAAAAGACAAAAAGCCACCCCAAAAAGAACCGGACCTGAACAACTGAATGAAGGAATCTGAGGAAGTTAAATCAGCATCGAATATATGGAAATCACCCCTAGTTCCAACAAACTTACAATGCAAGGAAACTAACCCCTGTCTAGAACAACACAGTCATTGTGGTAAATGTCATAACGACTCAACCAGCCACCAGTTGCATGCCCTCCAAATAATAAAAGCTGCAAAGAAAACTTCATTCAAGTCTGAAATAAAGTACTAAAAATAATTGATCTTAATCATGATAAGTAAGAAAGTGATGTAAATCTAGACATCAAAACATAGGGAACCATGGCAATGTGGATAAGAATGTGAGCCTACTCACGAAATCTAGCATTAAACAGCGTCGAAAAGACATGAATTTACATCTCCAAGTAGCCAAAGAAAAAAAGGGGGGAAAAAAAAGTGATCTACCACTGGTAAAATATGGATACTTCAAGAAATCTCCTCAAAGTACAAGTTAAAGAAAAAGTAAAGATATGACCAGGTGCTAGAATGCGGATTTGGGAAGAAGGATAAGAATTCAACAGTAGAACTTAGAACCTAACCATTACTAGACAAGGAAAGGCAGATTAAAAAATTTTGCCTATAAACTGGCAATATCAACTAGTTCAAACAAAATTCTTAATTTGCAATGTTAACTAATAACCTCATTAAAAACTATGCTTGCAACAAAACAAAATTCAACAGTCCTATTAACATTGATTCGACACTTTCTTCCTTTCTAAGCATAAATATTTCTGAATGCCAATTCTACTGAACTATATTTGAACTTTCAATAGATCAAACAGCCAACCCTCTCTGGAGATAGTGGAACAGTAGTTCTTGCACACCAAGAAGTTACAAGCATGCTCTCTTACTACTATGTGTCAGGAGTCTAACTTCAGAGTGAGCCTCATAGTGTTCTTAGCAACGCAACATGTATTGTCTAGTGTGTAATGGAGTTTATACACCAACCCAAATGTCATTCTAACTTCCGGGAATATTTTCCTTTCTAATTCAGATTACTAATCAATGAATGGCAATTTCAATTCAAAGTATACAGTACCACAAATAGAGAAAGAGTTAGGTAAGAAATTACATAATGTCCTCCAGATGTGACAGTATGCCCACAGCAGGGGGGAGGAGCTTGACCCGGAAGCTTCAACTGAGTCCATCCTGGACTTTCATGCTCTTCCTTCCACAATTAACAAACAAAAAGAACATAGCAAAAGTCAGCTGCAAAAAGGTTAACAATTTAAAGTCCACCATGGATGATGCAGGGCAAATATACAGTGCAAAATTTATAAACCAAGGAAACATATGTAATCAATTCTTGTCAAATAAAAGAACACCTTTTACTAACAGGACGAAGAAACAAGATAAATATATTGTGAGATCTTTTAAAAGAAAAGAAGCCCCAAATGATACACATGCTAGCATATATGTTCTTGCAGAAAGGGAGAAAATGCTTGAAAAGAAACGAAAGCAGACAATTAAAATCTGCGCAAAATAAGGTCTTAAGGAATCTGTAAGAATACATAAAAACGACATAAGGTACACRGGGATGTACACATCAAAATAAATCAATCTTTCAATGAGTGTCTAGATTTCTAGACCTCAGAAAGCTAACATTTAATCCACTGTTCTTGAATATAAACATTTAAAAGAAGCACTCTCATAAAAAATCACATGAAAAATATTTTTTTCTCTCTTTCAGGATGAATAAACTCACTTTAACATCCAAGCATAAAAATGGTTAATGCCTACTATGGAGAATGCCAATGCATCAGGTAGATTTTTTTACACATGAATATCAGTTCAATATTAGAAATCACATTTATATTTCCAGAAACTCGATGATTTCACCATGTTGTAGAGTTTATTCTATTTCTTCTATTTCCTTATCGTTTACTCCCATGCCTTTAAAATGGCCTGATATGTGCAGAGGAACTTGTATGGCCTGACATCAAGGCTAAATGCGGAAATGCATATGGATTTATAACTATTCTACATAATAGATTACTTTTAGATCCAAGGATGGATAATGGTAGACCAATCTTCAAAGTATTTTCAGAAGTCCCAAAAGCATATGATTGTTGTATTAACTAAACGATCTTTTAGATTGTTGTGGCACATACAAGTTAAAAGGACTAAGGAAAAGTTGACTAACAACAACATGGATTATTCTCAGCAGACTCAGCACATAATTCTAAGTTATATAATAATAATTTCTTTAAATTCCTTCTGTCCCACTTCATGTATCATTGTTTATTTGAGAGCATGGATTACGAGATATATGCATAATATATGAGAAGAAGTCACATGTTCAAAATGAAGTCACTAACAGGAACAAATACAAACACCAGAACAAAACAAGAAATCACATGAAAAACTAACAAAAGCAAAAAGGAGCGATTAAAGGATGTTTGAATATGTAAACAAACATAGAGAGCGAGAGAGAGAGAGAGAGAGAGAGAGAGAGATASAGAGAGAAGGAAATACCCTCTTCAATAAGGCCCTTCAAAGCCCATAAATCACCCATGATTGGCCCTCCTCCTCCTACCAAGTAAAAATATCAAATGGCAAGGCATAAACACGTAATAATAATCTAATATGCGAACATATTTATGGGTTGAGAAGGACAAAAGGATTAACTCACATTAATGTATCAAGAAGGAGACCTTAAAACACAGTCAAATTATGAATTCCAATTTCCATCATGTGTCCCATTACAATGAAAAAGAAGGGGGGGAAAAAAAAAGAAAACAAGAGCATTTGTGGAAAACTAAATGCAGAATCTGTTTTCAAAAGTACATCAGCCAGAGTTCACTTATTCCTCTTTAAGAATGAAAACAACTAAGTCCAGATTTAGATAGAATATTAAGTACGGCCTATCTCAACATAATCACTTGGCAAACACTCAATGTGGTTCTCGCATTCTGTTGGTTCAACTAGCATAAAGTCATCTTGTTTTATCTTTATTTCATACTTTGAAGAATTTCCATAACAACACCAGAGAAACACCTGATAGCATGTCAAAGTCAAATAACTAGGTGAAGTGGAAATATGCAAATTTTTGGGCTGCGCCAGCGGCAGAAGTCAAAGACAGTCAGTCAAGTTTGTCTGCCTATTTTAAAATTGTCACTCACATGTTCAGTATTCCAGATAAAGAGTAAAACCTTTATTTCCTATAACTCCAAAGTGAATATTTTAGGCCTCAAATGACTGTGACAAGGTAATAACAGAACAGAATGAACCTATAGTATTACTAATTTACTATTGCAAGATGTTCGTTACTCTTTTGGGTCACTCCCTACCAGTTTCAGTCCCTTGTGATTTAAGCATCAAATATTCGAAATCTATAACATCATCTCCTTGAGGATGGTTGTGTAAGTAATGCTGTTATTCAATATTCATCTTAGCATATAGAGTTATTCAATGTCATAATACAAACAAGGCAGAAAGTAACAAAATGAGGTATCAACAATCAGAAAGAAAATAATAGGAACGTGTACCATGCCTGAGCATGAAGTTTTGATCATTAAAAACTAGAAATAAAAAAAAAATGAAACTAATTAACTAGGCAAAGATACAAAACCTTGGAATATCCAAACTAATCATGTAGAAGTCTGAAATATTTACAAATACCAATAGGTGTAAGTATGTTTGTATGTGTATGCACATGTGTATTTGTATGCTTTTCCTCCATCTAAATGCAGTTCTCTGCAGTTATTCAAAGACTTCTTTGTTTAGCACCAAGCAGACAACTCAAGAGAGCAAAGCATTGTTGATTGAACTGAACAAAGCATATTTTTCTTATCCCATCCAAATTCCTTCATGCTGATATATATAACTAGAACGAAAAAGATATGCAATATTTCTTACTTTCAACTAACACAAAAGAAGGTAAAGCACAATCCAGTCACCAAGAGAATGAAATAGAAAAGCTAGTACCTTTTCATTTCAACTAGCTTTCCAAGGCTTCAATTCAAATCATGAAGGTCTCTGCTAGAGCAGGACCTCAACAGAAATGCTCTTGTGCATGAACTAGGAGGCTTCCAAAATATTATAAGCATATAAAATAGACACATAATTAATCAAAGTTCAGTCTTCCTGTGAAGTACTCAGGGTTTGTGTACTGACTTTACTAATGAAATGTCAAACCTATTTTAAGTGAATAACTGAAGGACTACCACCATCATACGGATAAGGAATAGGAGTAGATAGCTTAACCTAGACAACTGAAACGTAACTTCATATTTACTGCAATCTCCCGCAAACAAAATAGCTGTGCCTATGAATTACACATGACCACCCACAAAGTTAGGTAACCTTCCTATTGCATCAGTGCTCATCCTTCTATGGTTAAGTACAACCTCTTCAGATGAAAACAGAAAGTCCTTTATTTAGCAGCCAATTTCAAAACTTAAAGTTTAACATATTAAGAGTACTTCTGTAGTATAGATTGCAACCCCTTAGTACCTTGTACATAATATCTACTCTATCTTTTCAGAAATCATTTTAAGAGCAATTTCAAGACATTCCCTTCTTCTAGCTAGTGAAAATACAAATTCATCAACTCTTGCTTCTCTTGTTTTCTAAATAAGTGAGAACCTTGAAAGGTGGAGATGCATACTATAGAACCTTACTCAGGAAAACAGTCAAAGAAAAAGAAAAGTAAATAGACTAAAATGATTTATTTGCCTGTCCTGGTATTGTGTACTTGTTCTCCTAAATTACCTCTTCCTCCATAAACAAGCAATCTCTTTTCAACCATCGTGGCTGTATGGCCACATCTTGGTGGTGGCAATGCACCAGTAACGGATAACTCTATCCACTCCAGTGAAACTGCAAAAAGACCATGACAAAGTTCATAGAAAAACTTCTAAAATGTTAAAATTATCATTAGTTATACAATAACATGCCAAAGCAATAAAAGGGAAAGTGTTTTGAGACAGAATTACTTGTGTCTAGAATATAGACATCAGACAACCATCTTCTACCATCCCAGCCACCGTACCTGCAAAGTTTTTAAGCCTATATGAGACCTCCAGTTTAACATAACCTGATAATCATTAAATTAAATGAGTTATCAATACATTACATTACAATTTTGCGAGTGCCAATGGCTGAAGCAGCAGCAAAGTCCCTAGGAGAAGGCAAATCTCCAAAACTGGTAAGCTCTGACCACTGCCATATATCTACAATAACTCAATAGTTAGACGACAACTGACAACCAAATAACCATGGATTAATAAGTCCAGAATTCCACATTATGCAATTAAATCCTCACCCGTATCCAGCACCCAAAAATCACCCAACCTGCAAATCAATTATGTATACAATCAATTAATTTACACAAAGTTCCCTAACAATTTGGGTGATAAATTACTCAGAAAAATAAAAAATAAAAGGACTAGGAGAAGTGTTAGACATGCACCACAAACCTTTTACTACCAGATCTTCCACCAAAGATGAACATGTGACAGTCAATTGCTACAGCAACATGAAATGCTCGTGGGCTGGGCCCTACATGCCCATCAGAACTACTGCCTGTACACTCTGGTTGAAACCATAATTTGTTGTCTGAAACATTTACAGTGATCTTTTCTCAACATCACTGCTCATAATCCTTTCTCACATAGCATGTATAAATTCCATAAAGGCCCATGAAGATATAAACACTTAGGTGTAAATGGTCATATCTACCTAAGTTCATTGATGAGCTCAGCCCTCACGCAATACTCTCCAAAAAGTTTTGGTAGATAAATGTCACTTCTTTCTTTTCCATTTTTTTGCCAAACAGAAACAATCATTTCAACAATGCCAAAGCCCTGCTGAACTGCTTGAACCATTAAAATATGAGCAATTACATCTAGCAAAATTTGACCAGCTCAGTCATGAGTCAATACTTCTCATAATCTTTTGTGAGTATAAGTTGTTATTTTGTAGCCTTTTATGATGAACGGGACCAATAATAGAAATTATGGCATATATCAATCAATCAATGACTTGGAGAMGCAAGTTTACGCCAACAAATTTCTATAGTCAGTATGTAAACTTTCACGAATTGGTCACACCACTGCACGCATTGAAATAGAACTCAATTGTCGCATAGAGGAAGAAGTATCCAACTAGCTACTTGCCAGTGGACCATAACAACATTTTTAGATCAGAGACATATATTGATGAGCCAATACAGATAAATGTAATTAAGAATGAGCTGATGCATGATACCATCCTTTCTCGTTCGTATTAATTTTCTTCAGGAGGATGGCAAAAGGAGACATCTTTAAATAACTASGATCTAGGGGCTCACATTTACCCTAGTTTCAAATTACAAAAAATTTTTAAAAAAATAAAAGTTTACATAATTATGCACTAGGACAACGATTTACTCCATGGCCAGCATTTAGCATAAACTAAAGTTTTCAGCAAAGTATGTGCTAAGGGATCCAAGAAATTCAGCTTCACTTATGACCAGGGAAAAGGAAGAATCAAATACCTGGAAAAGGGTTCCAAAAATAATAACATTAACACTGAAAGAACACAGATAGTAAGGAAGCAAAAGTACCAATATCATAAACAACGATGTCGCTGAGGAATTTCTTGTCGACTAAGCCTCCAAATACTGCTATCTTCGATTTTCCGATATTCACAGCTGTGTGCCCACTGACTTTCCAAAACAAACATCAGGTTCTCATTCATAATTAGACATATTATTAACATATAACACAAAGTGTAGAGGGTAGAGCTTTGCCTCCGTGGTTGAGGAAGATTGCCACTGAAATCCGACGGAGGAGCCCGAACCCAGTAATGCATTTTCGTTGGTGTCCGCGTCTCCATGTCTGTGAAACCAAGAATCAAGAGAGCTCCTGCCAACGTTGAGTCAAGAATCRAGATTTGCTGGTTTCTGTGAAATGATGGTCATTATTTCTTCAGATTGATAAGTTATTTTACCTCTATAAAAATTTAAAAATTTAAAACTAAAAAAAAAATAAGAAAAAGTTAATTTTCCAACTAATTCACTAGAAGCCATGGATTATGATTGATTAGAAATTGACCGCTTGAGATTTCAAAATTACACTTTCACCCCACTAAATAACCGTGTTAAACTTTAATGCTTATTTGGGGTCAAATCAAAAGCCATTTTTTCTTTTTATAAATGAGACAAATAAATTTTCCCTAATATTTCTTAGATTTTTTTTCTTTTTTCCCTTTGTTGAGAATTTCCGCTCAATTCTAATAATTGAATTACACGTTTAATAAGTATGAAAATATTGTATTTGTCGAATTAGAGTCCTTGGTTGCTTATAAGCTCGACTAGTAAGCTTATTATTTTCTTAGTCGAAAGTTAAATTTTTATCGAAAGAAAATTCATTAAATTTAATTTAAGGATTTGGGTTAATTATGGATGGAAAAGCCCGAAGGATTTGAGTTACAGCCCAAATTTATATATTAAAAAAAAGAAAAAAAACCTAAAAACCCTAAGTCTTCTTCTTCCTCCCCATTGTGCCGCCATCGCTCTTTCACTCCCAGAAATCCTGCCGCTCACATCGCCTTTTCCTCCCTCACCCGCCGCCATCCTCTATTCTCATTGCTGTTAAACTTCGTAGCCRCCAGTTGAGGTCGGAGCTCGCACGTCGCGCATCGCTGTGACTTGCTGCTCGCCCTCACTGTTCAACCTCTGCATGACGTACTCGATTGGAGATTGACTGATCGACTGCCTAAAGACTCGATTTCGAGTGGAGCTCTTCTCTCTGCTCGTCGATCTCCCAGCTTGCCTGTCATCGCTCTGCACAGATTCGCAACGAACCATCAGATCCAGGGACTTGGAGGACTCTAATCCGCTACTAGGCCAGGCCAAGACCTCCACTGCTCGCTGTTCACCCACGATGGACTTCCCTGCTACCCAGATCTTCTCCCTCGCGGTCCGTGCAATCGCCACTTCTTTGCTTGTATGTACGCTCAAGTGCCATCACCATCGTTTGTGCAATTGCGACCGGAGAATCCATAGCTGCTCGAGACAAAGCGGTCCCCCCAGATCTACCATCTTCGTCTTCTCTGCTCGACCAGAGTTTGCCATAGTTGCTCTRGATAAAGCGGCTCGCCACCAGAATCTGCCATCTTTTCCCTCTTCTTCCTCCCTCGCAACCTCGTTTGGACGTCCGCACTGCTGCACCACTGGCTCAAATTGCGGGTTGCAGCGCATTGTCCATCCTTTGCTGCTTGTCGCCTTCGTTTCGCCCTGAGAATGTGTTCGGACTACTGGCAGCTCGGGGGCTAAATTCTTGTTGGCTGTTCGCCGGCTTCCAACACCAGGTAGCCAGTGCCCAGCTCCCAGTGCCCGACGCCTAGACATACAGGGCTGTTGCGCTTGCCGCTTGAGCACATGCCTGAGAACCCAATACCACTCCCCAACACTTGGACTTTGTGAACTTAAAAGGTGAAAATATTATTAATTGATATTGAAATTTATGACCTATGAAATTACATCCTAAAGTAAAATTGTGGGAGAACATAGATTAAGTTTAATACCTAAGCTAAGGAGYCGAAATTGTACCCTTAAAAGACGTGATAATTGATAATGTGAGGRCTTAGTATGGATTAATAATTGACAAATGACATTCTTRGATTAAACACTGAATATCTAAGTTGGGACAATCGAACTAAATAGACTTTCCTTTTGTWATCACAATTAGGTCATTTCGAGTGCCTTAACATTGAGAACAGTCGAGGGATTTTACTTCGCATTTCAAATAAGAAACCTTTAACGTAAAGGACTCTGGGTAAGTAAATCCTCACATTTCATTAATGTATATGAATGGATGTATCTGAATTTCTTTAGGTGGATTAATGTGTTGGATATGAGATTTCTATCCCATACCCGCCTATCTCTTTTGTTGTGTGTTATATGGTGGCGKTATGGGATTATGTTATGAAATGTGTTGATTGTGTGGAATGTTTTTACGTGTTTCATATCTTGTACCATTATTATGTCGAATGGCATGTTAATTACGGTTGTATGCATTTCATGTCATAGGCATGTAGTTAGTGTTCTACATCATTCCTGGCATGAGCCATTCATACATTTAAAAAGTAAATGGTTTAGAAAATGAAATTTTGAAAGTGAATGTATTTTATAAATTGTAATGTGTTCAGAAAAATGTTAAAGTTTTTGAAAATGAGTGTAAACCTACCCATGAAAAATCTGAGTGAGAAATGAGACATGGGGGACCGATGCACTCAAACTGACCTCTGGAAAGGAGGTAATGATTCACCTCTGGGAGGTGAAGAGATGAAAGGAAAAGTAAAGAAATGTTAACTGCTTTGCGCTTCTACTBATAGAAAAAAATCGGGTTCCAAAGAACAAATGGCCCACTGCAGCTTATTGGCTAGGCGTTACACTCAGCGAGCTCACAAATATAATGAAATGAAAAGTTTTTACAAGTTATATATTTTGAAAGGAATGATTTTATAAAAAGGTTATGAAGTGGAAATATTTAGAAAGTTTTCATTGAAAAGGTAAAGTTTTATTGATTCATGACATGTAAGGCATGTTCATACATTCATACATGAGATTTACTTACTGAACTTTATAACTTATTCCATTTCTCTCGTTTGCATTTTAAATGATGTGTAGCTAGATGGTGCGAGGAGGTCGCTTGTGGGCAAACCAAGATACCCTGAAGTATAATCTAAATAAATTTTAAGGATTAAGATAATAGTTGACTTTTTCTTATTTGATTTAGTAGTTGATTGTGTTTTTAAATTCTTTTAGTTTCTTCAAATTTCAGTTTGAATAATTATTGGGTTAGTAAAGAATTTGTTGGAGCATATTACTCTTTACGTTGGATGTTTATTTGGGTTGGAGTGTATGTTGTGAATGAGTGTTTGAGAATGTTGAGAACTTTTTGAATGTGTACAGGAGGTACTTATGGAAATCACAGAGGAAACTCTGTCAGATTTTTATAAAACCCTTGACAAGGATTAAGACTTCTTTTATTTCCTATAGTAGTTGATTGTTCTATGAGTAAGTATTGTAATATTCTCAACTTAGGACAATTCCTAATCTGGAGGTGTTACACTTTTATTTTCCTTCCTTCATTTTTTATTTCAAAATTTCTTTACAAATTGACTCTCCCGTCGCCAAATCTAACTTATTTACACTTGAGTTCTTCAATTTTAGTAACAATTTTCGAGGATTTTCAAAGAGGTTCTCAGACCTTCAAAAAAGCTTTTCTTGTTATTCAGATCACATGAGTTTACCTCATTTTGAAGTATTTTAGAGTTGTCTCGGTGAAATCCTTGTTCTATTGGTTTTTGGCTTGTTTATTGTTGATTTGTAGCATAGACTTGTTGAAATTATGGTGATTTGTGGCATAGGTGTGCAAATTTGTGATTTTAGTGGTATGGAATTGCTTTATTTGAGTCGTAGAGATGGGGCAATATCTTATTATGTTAAGTAAAAATATCATCGCTTAATATATTTATTGAAAAAATTAAAAAAATATCTAATATATTAAAACATTTTCAGTGTTTGAATTATCGAATCAGAGTTAAATGTAAAATAAAAAGAGGAGGGTTTAAAGGATGAAAAGGTCCTGTATCCAGATCCTTATCTTCTGGACAAATTGTCAGCCATGGAAAGATATGGAAAGGGAGAAAAATAAACTTTGCAGTCAAAAGATCTTTCATACTGTGGATCAACAACTTTGACGGAAGAATTTTCTGATACAGCTGAGTTAACACAATTTGCTGGTACTTCACTGCAATGCTCAAGGGAACGTATTGTGGTTTCTTACCAAGATGTTATGCTCTTGCCTAGAGATGTTTATGCAAGGAACTCAATCGATGGATAGAAGGGTTTTCCTCATTAGAGCACCGCCAAAGACACAGTTCAGGAGCTGGAAGAGATTCCAAATCAAGTCAGAAGGATCCACTTGGATACTGGCGGGGCACACTTACTCCTTGCGGGGCTGAGGACCCTGGGTACCAATATCCTAGACCTCTCTTGGCGAATACTGATTATAGTTATCCATCTAAAACTTTGGGCAGCAAGATGCCTTATATTGAACAGAAGATTATGACGAAAGAGATTTCAGTACTCTGGATCTCATGGAGTTTACCAAGGAACATATTCATAAACCTGAATACTCTAGGGGACTCCTAAGAAGCAGCGGTTCATGGGATCGTCGATCTTTACAAGATCAATCATCTTCCAAATACTTTCCTGCTAATACATGTATAATTTTAGTGGACCCTGGTGGTGCTCATATAGAATGACTGAAATCTCCCACCAATCCATATGATATTGGAGCACGTAACATGATTTTGAAAAGAAGGGAATGAGAATGTGTGACGTTGATACATATAATCGGTCAATAAAGAGGAAGTATGGCATAGATGAAGAATTAAGTAGTCGTAGTACCAGGGGTACTACATCGAKTAAAACAAACAATGTCCATATTCTAATGGCTGGAAAGGAAATATTTGAGGAGTGGATTGATGAAGATGACGTTGATTTATTGTTGCCAAAAAGATAAGAATATTATCAAGATACACATAGAAAGGCCACAAAAACTTCTGACATGGTTCAACACGATGGAGATTCAACATCTGATGATTGGTTATCATATTGTGAACCAGAGGATTATGTGCAAGAAAATTACACTGAACTAATTAAACCAGGCAAAATAAATTTAAAAGGTCATTCCAGACCTTGTTTGCACAATTGGTATGAGTCCTATAGCTTTAAAAAGAATCGCCTTGCAGAAAATGTTATGGTAAGTGGTAATGATGATAAGCAATTGGATGAGTGTGAAATTGATGAACAGGAATTAAATAATATGCCGAGTCCTTTTAAATCTGAGCCAACAAAGGTTTCCAAAGTGTTTAAGCAAATGAAAACACATTTGCCTTTGCCTTCTATAAAAAGCTGAATTCAAGTCCAGCTACTCGGAGGAGATACAAAGAGCAAGGAAGAGCTCGTCCCTTGTTCTGCATTGTTTGAGGCCAAAGGTCTGTGGTGTTCTTTTTATTTTTTCAATTTAACGGGTAACACTATCCATAAGTTCAATTTGTAGTGCTTAAAAAATGTACCATCAGCRTTGTACACGTCTAATGTACAAGTCTGGAGATGTTACTGGAGGTGTTATTCTTCCAAGTAGTTGAGATAATTTATATTAATTTGTAAAGGTAGGCAATACTAGAATATGCTAGCACTGAAATGCCACCACTTGATCTACTCGACTATCATATCTTTTGAAATTGGGTAGGCCTGCCTCTGTTAAACTATCTTTTGGCCCTATTGGCACCTGGCTTTTCAGGTGCGAGAGAGCAGGACTTTTTTCTGCTGAGTTACCTATGATTTACTCTTCCCTTCATAACAAATGAAACTTGATGGTTCTTTTGTTAGAAAATTTTCCTCGCAAAATAACTACTAGATGCAGTCTCTGCTGAATGTTGGATTTGTTTGAGATGTTAGAAGATATCCCACATATCAGATTCCGTTAAAGTAATTGAACAATCCTCCCTTTAAGATATTTACTAGTTCTAGCTAGACTTAATTCTGTTTGGCTATTRTATTCTCTAAGCAGAATTTTGAGGTTGAGGTGTATGATAACAATTCAAAACATCAAATCGACATCCTGCAGATTTATATGCAGTTGGTATTTGAAGACAAACCTACAGGTAGTTAGGATTTTAAATTACTAAGGATGAAAATGTGCTTAAAATCCTTTTACTATATAGGGAATATTCTGAGGTTTGGTTGGTTGTTCATCTCTGGAATCATTTGAATTTGTTCAAATGTCTGGCTTTGCCGATGCTTGTCGTCTATATTCAGTGTTTTTTCTGTTAATTGGACTGGACAGTTTGAAGAGCAGTATATGATTGTGAGACCTACTTTGAAGAACTAGGTGACATAGATGAAAATGATTTCTTTTGTTTTAGAGGAATTTACTATATCACCATAGAGATCTATTGCAGATATCTTTCTCTTTCCTGCATTCTTTTTACTTGGAGAATTGTTCTTAAGACTGTTAACCTCATGCTTGCTTAATAATGGTGATTGATTGAACTTGAAGGAATTATCTAGGTTTTAGCCTCATCTGATTCGAGTCCTTGCGAAATTTTAATCAGCTACTATCTGCCATTTCATTAAGGGATAGAGATAATCTATAGTTTTAGAAATCAACATGACGTCAACTTAAGAAGAAGGGAGATTTCCTTGGAGTTAACTTAGGGTGTTTGAAAGACATCTGCCTTCCAGTTTTGCTAAATGTTTAGTAGAATTTTTTGAACAGGCTATTGAATATTTGAGAGTCATTTAGTAGAAATACAACATTTACTGGAGTCCTGTTTTCTGTTTAGGAAGGTATGGCGAAAGTCTAATTGAGATCTGAAGTTTAGGTGATCTTTATTTCGAAAATTTCTAGTCAAATCCTTCATCTCACATTCAGTAACTACTTTAGAAATGGGGCTTGTAGTAATGAAGTAAATAAAGCAGGCCTTTTCAAGTTTATGATAAATGAGGGAAATTTTACAGAGAAGTAAGTAATTTGAGCTAAAAAAACACATTCACAGAAGTGGCTTGAGTGAGTATTTGAAAAATTTACGACTTATATTTGGAGTCATTATTTTCTGTCATCATTTKAGATAATTCCTTTTTAAACCTCAACTTCCACAATTCAGTAGGCAAGAGATTTGTCGCCATAGTTATCCCATCCTCCTTCCTCCTTTAATCAGTATAAAATAGTTGCTTCTTCGAAGGGCAAGCAGGCTGTAAGTGCCATGGTTCTTTATTTTCATCTAAAATTCCTTTTGTTTCTCCCAGTGTATCTGAAGAATTCAAGGACCCGAAATGCTCGGTGATCCATTGCACGGCACCTGGTCTTCACAAGCCAATTTGTGTTCTGCTAGGGTGGCAAAGTGTGGTGGCTCCTGATGTCATTGCCCATTCTGCACAGGCTATTTCTGTTTCTGAAGCTTTAAGCCAGAAGGAAGACCTAATACTCTGGCCACCCATTCTTGTCATTCATTGTATCTCTGTGTCCTGGAGCAGAAAACTTTCTCAAGAAAGCAGTGGAGGATTTCCTCGGAGGTAACTAAAGTGCTCTTATCTTCTTCCAACAAGTCATGAAAAACAAACTGCACTATAAAGAGATTGATTTAGGTAAAATTTGACTAGTGTTATTGCCTCCATCTGAATCCCCATTCCGATTAGGAAATCCTTCAACTAGTTTTCCTTTATTTTATAAATATTATTTTTTCTCTCTTTTTAAGTGTTTCTCTATTTGATTTTGACAACTAAACTTATTTATAAGCTAAATAATTTTTAATATGGAAATTGGTTAATCAAGTTATTCATTAGAAAATAGACAAAAATATAGGTACCAGAAATATCTAACACGTATTTTTATGTGAAAAATCTTGAAATAGGGAGAAAAATCCATGAGCAGAGGCAAAATCATAGAACAGAGGAAAAACCTATTGGCCCAATCCCTTAGCTACCACCATAGATCTCCATTTTTCTCATAAATTAAGTTTTATCACTTGGATCGTACAGTAAACTTTTCGGGTTGGGGCAAATCGAATTCGGATCACCAAATTCTAACAATATCTTTTGTTGCACGACCCTATTATGCTTCATTTAATCATGTAATAAAAAAGAATCTCCTTGCTCTGCTGCTTCATTGTACATTGACAGGTAAGGGCATTAGTGTTGGAAAAAATCAAATTGTCCCTTGGTATGTCRGCCAACAATAGTGTAATGCTAGTAAAGTTTTTGGGCACCTTTTAGGGTTTACAAGAGGCAGACAAGCTTCACAAGTACTTTATGGATGACATGGGGGGACAGATTTGRAGCAAACAACTTTGATTAAAGGCAAACTTGGCAATTGTACAGAAAGAAGGATGCAGGAAGAGAAGTTGGAGGAGCCTGTGTTGTACGGATACATTGGAATAGCTGAGGACTTGGACAGAGTTGATTATGACACTAAGAGAAGATGTTTAATATTGAGTAAACAGGAGATTCAGGATTTAGCAAATGCGCCTATTTAATATTCCTAAGAAGGTCGCGCAGAAGCTTTAGTATGATTAGCGTTTCCCTTTTTCCTTTTGGTGGGTGCGTGGGTTTTTTGGGAGCAGGGGGGTTCCAGGGGTTGTCATTCCCTTTTTGAAGAAAGCACTGCCAACTTCTTATTTAATGGGGTAGAACATGAAGAATACATGTAGAAGTAAATGATGGTTTTGGCATCTGAGGATGCATTTTTTGGTCTTGTATTTCTTATTTCCTGCATTTTGCAAGGACAACCTAACTCGTGGCCGTACCAGTCTACCTTAATATTGAACAGAAGAGTTATCTATCAAAGATTGGTTGTTCTATTTTTCTTCATCCTCCTTAATACGACTAATTTTTATAGTCCATATGGAAACTAACTCTTCATTCTCCTACTATTGGATATACCTGTGATAATGGACTTACTGATGAGGTAACAAAAAGTGAATGGAAATTAGACCCACAGGGATCCTGAGTTGGGTACTATTTCTCATTAGTATGAACTACTTATTTGGACATTTTTGGAGTTTGCTTCACTGCCTGCTGCAAATAAGTCTTACAGCTCTCTTTCTCTCCCACTCATTTAATTGCTTGCTGAACAGTCTCCTATGTTGGTTATGTTTGATTCCACAGTCTTGTAGGAAGCTCAAAAATTGAGATTCACTAGATATTGTAAAGTGAAAATTTATAATTTTATTTATCTGAGGCAAAATATTATTACAACATCAGAAGGAACAAGAATGGACAGTTCACGCAACAAAAGGAAGAACTCATTTCTTGATATACAGACAATTGAAGTGTGAAAGAAGAATGAATTAGTACAACAGTCTTTTACTCCCTTTCCTCAGGCCTGAGGCTGTCTGAGTTCCATCGAAGGTTTGCTCATCTCCTCTGGAAGTTCAAGACTCTGATGGCATAGACGAAGACGAAGAAGAAGAGAAGCACCCAACCAAGATGGGCAGCAGCAACAGCGCCAAGGAAATCATGTTCATAACCCAGGAACTCTTTCAGGTAAACCTTCACTGGAAGATCACCGTGCTTGGGAATATGGACAAGGTCTTGTGTTTCACCTAGCTGAGATGTAATGAGGCCATAGATTGTCCATGCAACTGGAGAACCCCAGTAGTACCATCTCCACCAGATTGGGATTTCCTGCATTGTGCCAAGGTGTAGGAGATTAACAGTCAGATTTTGTATTGTTTTTCATGAAAGAAAGAATCTCAAAACAGCAGCTTTCTGTAATTACCATTCTGGGAATGAGGAAACCAGAGAAGAGATTCCAGAAGCTAAGGAAGAAAGACATGAGAATTGCAGCTATCTGGTAACTTGGTGTGAGGGCTACAAGCATCATCCCATAGAGGGTGAAGTAGACAAAGCACATGAATACATAATAGTAGAACCAGAAGAACTTGTCTCCTTGCCATTGGAATCCAATCATAGAGTAAAGGAGGAGACTGTAAACAAAAGTTTGAGCTGCAACATACATTGTTTCAACAGCAACCTGCAGAGTTGAATAACATATTCAAATCAATTTCTGAATCGCTGATGTTTATTGAGAATTTGAAGATTATGATTTGGCTTGTTTACCTGTGCAAATGCATATGGCAAAGCTGAGAACATTCCTGCTGCTTTTTCACGATAAAAGACCGTTCTTTCAATAGCTACAACAGACTGTACGGCAGAAGTATTTGTTCCTCCAAGGAACAGAACAGCAGCATACATTGCTCCTAGAAGATTTGACAAGTCTTGTTCCTTGCTCCTGTTAGTGACAGAAAGTTTGTTTGAGAAAATTTATAGATAACTGAGCCAATAACACTCAATTAGATCAATATGACTTACATTTTGCTTCCTTTGTCCCAAAAGATGATGCCAAATATAATTCCAATAACTGTTGTCATGAAAAATCGAATGACATTGTACTGTGGATTTCTCCAATAAGACCAGTACTGTTTCCAGAAACAAGCCTTGAACTGGGTAATGAAGGGCTGGGAATATTTGGTAGGGAAGTATAGGTCCTTAGACCCTGGTGCTGGAGTACTTAACTCTTTGATAAGTTCTTGATTCCTCCTGGAATACAAGTGATAGAAAAAGTCAGTTTAAATTGGTCGTGAAAGTAAAAGAACTTCTGGGATTTGAGTTTTCATCTTTAATGTACCGATACAGATCAGAGATGGAATAGATTTCTGCAAAGTCCACATCTGCTTGAGATTCAACTGCTGAGGAACTCACTTCTAACATCCATGTTGCAGGATTATATCCATCTGTGATCTTGGGAACCCCAGAAACAGACTGGAGCAAGATGACAGACAAAATCATCATGAGTACAGTGAGTAGCAAATGAACAAAAGCATTTTACTCCTTTGAGGTAAAGCATACTTACTTCAAAGTATTCAATTAGATGCTGAGATTGGTGACCAAGAGGTCCAGCATAAATGACTTGTCCTCCTCTCTTCATCAAAAATAGCTACAGAGGAAAAAGAAAGAGGTTGAATAACTTCACGAGTACGGACTTGAGAAGTACAAACAGGAAGTTTGCAAAGTCTTAAACTTGACAAAAGTACCTCATCAAATGCTTCAAAAATGTCTATACTTGGTTGATGGATTGTGCACACAACAGTTCGCCCTGTATCTACTGTATTCCTCACTGCACGCATGACGATCGCAGCAGCTCTAGCATCTAGACCAGATGTTGGTTCATCCATGAAGATGATAGAAGGATTGGCAACCAACTCAACGGCTATAGTAAGCCTTTTTCTCTGTTCTGTTGATAAACCGTCTATTCCTGGAAGCCCAACCAAAGCATCTCTCAAGGCGTTCAGCTCAACCAACTCCATTACTTCCTCCACGAACATCTGAAAATGAGAGTATACCAGACATTCAATTTTTGCAAAAACCGAATAAGGATGTGAGAGCAAAGATTGTGCAGATCAAACAAAAGCATCGCTGAGAAAAGAATACACCTTTCTTGTTTCTGTGTTCACTGATGCTGGGAGACGCAACCAGGCAGAGTATAGAAGAGACTCGTAGACAGTTACATGAGGAGAATGTATATCATTCTGCTCACAGTAACCACTGACACGAGCAAAAGTCTCTTGGTTCTTGGGATAACCGGAAATGCTGATGTTCCCTTCAATATACCCTCCAGTTTTTCTACCAGCTAGGACATCCATCAAGGTGGTCTTTCCAGCACCACTGACCCCCATCAATGCTGTTAAAACCCCAGGCCTGAAAGCACCACTGACATCTCGTAACAGTTGGAGTCGTGTCTCTTCTATTCCTTGGCTTTTCATCTCCTGGTATACAACAATGGAGATCAATGAGATTTATTTCTGCTACTCGATAAACTATGAAATTTTCTTATTAGGTAGAGACTTACAGCAGGCATGTCGACATAGTAATTCACATGGTCGAACGAGAGTGACAAGGGTTCGAAAGGTAGCACCATCCCCTTTCTGTTTGTTACATTCTCTATCTCTGTTGTGCTCTGGTTATCTGGAGTGTTCTTCCCTGTCATATCTATACCTGTAATCATTTAGCCACTAATCTGAGAAGAACATTACTATTTACCTTGCATTTATTTTAGTTCTCTTGAGTTTGAACATCATTGCGCTGCATAACACGAGCAAGGAAAGACGATAAAAACGTAAGGAATAAGATTTTAACCTTCAAACATTGGAGCTGTAGATGCTGAACTTCTATAAGTCAATTTCCCATTAGAGAAGGCGATTCTCTTTTTCTTAGTTTCATTGTCATTGTTCTCGGTAACAGATTTAGAATCTCCAAATGCTGCAATTTTAGATTCAAACAATTGTCATAACCTGAAGTAACTGTTAATCTATATAGAGGAACCTATATTCAGAGTCTATGACTTACGCTTCAAGTAGGTCAATGCAGCAACAAAGCAGAGATTGAAGAAGAGAGAAAATCCGAAGAGTGCAATGACACAAATCCAGTACCACTTTTCTTCTGTAAACATCCCTCTGGCCGCGAGAAGTTCCTTTCCAGCGTTGCTTCCTGGGAATCTTGGATCGAAGTTGGGCTGGGAAAAACAATGATATATGAAAATCAATGRGCATAGAGGTTCTTTATGCAAAATAAACAGGAGCCGTTATCTGAAACTATTAGATAAGCTCACCTCGTTCCATCTTTTGTCAAGAAATTCAACAAGAACGATGGCATTCTGTCCGTAAGACATGGGAGAAAGATAATATGCCCATTTCATCCAAGGCTGCAGATCATCTGCAGTTAAAATGGCAATGATTATTTGCACTCGAAGTACTGAATTAATCTTGTTGCCTTGTTATAAATGTTGGTCAAAGTTTACGTGCTGCTTACTGTAAGAGAAGCACATAAGGATGAAATTGCTTACTTTTGGCAATGATGAATCCACCGAGGACAAAAACTAACAGCAACGTGAAGGTGCCAAGAGTGTTTGCCACAACCTGCGTTCTTCCAACAGCAGCAACAAAACGGAACAAGCCCAGAGCCATCTGATGTATACCAATATATGCCAATAATTGCATGAAGAACCTGATTCAAAATGGGAAAGATTATTATTCATCACTGAATTTGACAAAATTGAGTTAGTTCCATCATAGCTGCTGAATAAATAATAATCTCATCAGTGGTTTTTGAAGACCTACCTACTCGCAGATGGAGCAAAGCCAATGGTATAATAAGTAAGAATAATCCATATTAGTGAATCCATCACCGAGACCGGAATCCTCAGAAGCCAAATTGGAAGAGCGAACGCCCAGGCAGGATAAAACAGAGAATCCCTCTGTTTAAAGAACACAGGGAGCCTGAAAATAGTCATTGCAAGCTCAGCCATTCCATTGAACATGACATTAAGAAGACTGAAGAATAGTGCACCATAAAATTTTCCACCATCTTCTATCTGACCAGATTTCATCTCTGTTCTAAAGAACACTGTGAAAGTAAATAGAGCCATTATTGTAATTTGCACAGTCTTGAAGATGTACACGAAGGAGTTCCTTTTCATCAATAGCCATTCCCTTGACAAGCATGCCTTGAAGAGATCTTTGTTGGAAATACCATACTTCTCTTTAGCCAATGCTGCAGGATGAGCTTTACTTTTGTCATATGGAATACCAAGCTCACCAAAAAGCTTCTGCCCAACGTGAAAAGAGCTGAAATGATTTATAAATTCGTTGACTGATACATATCGATAAGCTTGATTCTTCTTGAACCAATACTGCTCCTGGTCTTTCTTGGAAGTAACCTCTTGCAGAAAATCTGCAACTCCTTTCCTTGCTGGGCATTTGAATCCAACACTCTCAAAAAACTSGAGAACGTGCTCACGTGGACCGTGGTAGACAATTTTTCCCTCTGAAAGCAAAATAATGTCATCAAACTGATTGAAAGTTTCAGGTGCTGGCTGGAGGAGAGAGATGATCATGGTAAGATCCATGATATGAACCATCTGCCTCATGTACTTGACAATTTGGAATGTCGTAGAGCTGTCGAGACCAGTAGAGATTTCATCCATGAAGAAAACCTTTGCAGGTCCAACCAACATCTCTCCTGCATTTATTGAACAAACATTTATTTTTTTTATGATTCTGTTCTATTGGATCACATTTTGAAGTAGACAAGAAAAAGTTTCACCCACCAGTTGTCACACGCTTCCTTTGTCCGCCAGAAATACCTCTCCTCATTTCATCCCCTACCATTGTTTCAGCGCAAATATCCAATCCAAGTATCTGCATTCAGCCATTTTGGAGTTACTTGACATGTGTAATTGATTAGGTAAAACATAGCATCAAATCGTCAGATGGTGAACAGACCTTCAGAACACTGTCTGTGACCAGACTAGTCTTTTGTCCAGCCACTGCTATGGATTTCATGAAGGCATCTATCTCGGGGTCTGGTTTAATTCCTGCATCTTTTTCTCGTCTCGACATTTCTGCTAGCAGCTCATATCTGGCACCAACTCCTAGGCATTGTCCGGAGAAGTTCAAGGTTTCTCTGACTGTCATCTCACCATGGTGAAGATCATGTTGACTGATATAAGCACATGTCCTCTGAGGTATGAATTCTCTCAATTCACGACCACAGTAAGTAATGTTTCCTGTTACCTATTATCAAAGTAGGCATATTAAGCAATAGAGTGATCAGTTTAGGTATATGAAATTTCCAAAATCCAAAGAAAATTTCCCATCAATTTAGCAGCATTAGTCCAGATTTTGATATAAAAGAAATCTTCTTGTACAACAAAAGACAACATACCCTAAGATCATCCTCCAGTTTTCCTGCTAGAGCCTTTAACAGCGAAGTCTTTCCAGATCCTGGAGGGCCCAGAAGTAGTGTCAACCTGAAAAACACAAAATTGTTCAGCAAAATCATTTCAGTTTTTGAACTTCGGCAATGGAAATTCTTCTTGAAAATGAATCTCGAGTTCAGTTCAAGCTCAAAGCTTCTCAAATCATACCTCGATGGTTTTACTATTCCACATGCAGCATCAAGAATTTTAACAGCCTTCTTCTTAGATGGAAAAAGCCTGAGAAGTCCAAGAAGGCCCTGCAGACATGGGAAATATGTAAGTTCCAGAAAAAATGAACTCAGTTTACCATAGTCAGGCAGCAAAGAGAACAAGGAACAGAGCAGAATACCTCCATTGAATTTACAGTAGAGTTCAGAAGTGTTGGAAGTGCCCTGCTTCCAACAAATGCATCTCCTTCAACTGATAAATTGTCGTACCTAATCTCGATTTTAGGGACATCGATCCCAACCCTGCGTAAGAAAAACTCAAAGAATGAATATGAAGTAGCCTAGTAGGGGAACTTCAACACATAACAAAAGCCTAGTAAAATTTTCTTGGAGAAAAATYATATATAAAACGTATTGCTGGAATCATTTTTCACCTGTCAGTCCGATCTCGAAGCCTCGTTAGAAACCTCTCGTTATCATCTTCAATAACCTTCAATATACTTTCCATAAGATGCTTCTTATCTTGCATGCYAAGATTGGCAAGATCAACTTCTCCTCGAACAACTCTTCCATCATCCAAGATTTGCGTTAGAATTCCTTTCCTCAGCCGATCATAAGTCGGGAGCCTCTCGATTGCAGCCCATTTCAGCTCTTCCTCGTCATCTTCTCTGCCACTTTTCTGGAAAACATCTCCTCCTGGTCCACCTAATACCTCCCGAATACTCGCCGAAGCCCATGCTCTCCTACTGCCGGATGCAAAACTCGGCCTCTGACTCATCGACCTCCGCAAKGACTTCCTTAACTCATCTGTTGTTAATGGTGTCGCCATTTCAACCCACTGGAGAACTCAAGAACACTTGGGGTGCTCAGAGTTCCAGGAAACAAACAGAAACTGCACACCGTATAGTATATACAGACCAACACAAGAATCCGCAAAAACTACTTCAACCTTGATGAACTGAGTATTTTTCAATGACGATGAAAAATGAAATAGAAAGATCTATGCCACAACTGGTTTTCCAGTTTTGTGGGTATATATAGACTAAAAAATGAAGGGAATTTCAAGGTATATTGATTTGGAATGTGATGGAATTGGATTATGGGGCCTCAAAGTATATATAGGGGATGTCAGCAAGAAGATTTCAGAAATGACGACAAATATGGGTATTTGATTTAGCTTTCAGGAACTAACTGAGCAAAACTATATTCCAAGTTTTGTTTCATATCAAAATTCTTCTTTATCAATAAACAAACAGTTCAGAGACATCCATAGCTTTGTCTGTAGACTYTGTACCACGTCAACCGTCAAATGTTTTCTTGAAATGGTCGAAGTTTCTCTTATTCAATGATATATAAGAACATTCGAGCTTTACCTTAACTTTGGAACATTTGCAGCCATGCATTATTCCTTTGCATGGAAAGCTTGAGACAGCTAGGAGGAGGAAGGCAGATGATCAATAGGCAGCAGGATTCGGTACAGGTCAGTAATCTCTTGCATATAGTCTCTCTTCTGAATTATCTTTTATTACGGATTACCTTTTAAAKTAATTTTTACTCATACATCTAGTTAAAGATAAAAGTATTATTTTAATTTTTAAAATGAATTTTTCTTTTAACCAATTAGGCGAGCAAAAACTTTAAMAACCAAGAATTGACCCCAAATATCTTTCACAAAGATCAACTMTGCAAACTTATACAACTTCACGATTCAATAGTTTTTCATAAATATTGTCCAAGGTATTTTCACACATTTAAGTAATTTCCCACCGATAAAATCCTAATTTTTCAATGAAAATATAAACCGTTCTTGTGAGTAATAAAGAACGTGAATTAAATCAAAACCTACTCTCGATGACAAAATCGTAYGAAGTTTTTTAAAATTTCAATTATACCCCTGTAAGTGCCTTTGGAGATAAATGGTCACTATTTAAAACCATAAACAGTCCTAATCTTCCAAAGTAATTCAATATGTAGCCTTGTAGGCTAAAAAGTGGTTGCGTCATTGAGGACAATTAATAAACTGTGTGCATAATAAATAACAATTTATACTCATGGATAAAAGCTTTTCTACAATAATATTGTATAGAAGTCATGATTCTAGTATAAGAGTCAAAAATGTTTCTTTATATGTACGTCGACTTTTGTATGGAATTTGATATATGTAATATTTTTGGGTGATTTAATGAATTTTGATTATTCTATTAAGATGGTTTAGGGTTTATTATATGGTAAATATTTTAGTCTATTTTAATTACTATAAATTAAGAATTCTAATTCAACTCAAATTAAGAAACATTTTGATTGTGCTCTATTTATTATTTATTGAAGCAAAAGTAGTGAGAACTCATGATAGTGTTTTGAGCAATATACATCATTCTCTTTGTGTGAGTAAGTTGTAAAATTTACTTAATCATTCATCCAATTTTTATTGTGCTTGGAATTGAATTTCCTAGTTAGTTATTTATTGAACCGCTCAATTGACGAATTGGTTCTTGAAAAGAATTTCGAGAAAGTTGTTGAAGGAAGTTTTAGTGGGAAGTCTTGATCGACGATTTAGCATCAAAATTGAAGGAATACCAACCACTCATAAAAGCTACACAATTCAAATAAAGGGAATTGTTCTCTTTATTTGAATGACTCACGTCTAAGGCCTTTTTTTAATTGATCGTTTTAGTATATTTGATTCGATGTCTAGATGTGGTCCCATGCACGTAAAATATTTTAAGCCAAACCCTGTCAACTTCTATACTTAGATTTATTTTGTGCTTTTCATTATTGATCATCTGTCAATAAATTGAACAAATAAGTCAAGTTGATAATTGTCAACCTAGTAGTGGTATCAGAGCACGATTCTAATTTCTTTTCAGAATTAGATTCTATTCATAGGTTGATTGTTATTTACTCAGATTTATTTTGTTCTTTTCATTATTGATAATCTATCAAGAAATTGGACAAAATAAGTTAAATTGATAATTACGTGAACCTAACAATGGTATCAGAGAACGATTCTAATTTCTTTCTAGAATTAGATCATATTCATAGGCTGATTGTGCTATTTGAGATTGATAATACTCGTTTCTCTCTAAATTGTGTTTGGGTTCTTGATAGTGCCAATTTGATTGTTCACACAAGACACGTTTTTCTGCTATGAAAGACTCGTTATTTTCATGAAGGTGGATCTACTTATATACCACCATTGCTTGATGAAAAGAATTAGTCCACGTCTAGTTACTAAGGATGAAAAATCAATATMTGAACTAGTTAATGAATGGAYTAGCGAGG
Organism: Rhazya stricta; assembly: GCA_001752375.1. Taxonomy (NCBI): domain Eukaryota; kingdom Viridiplantae; phylum Streptophyta; class Magnoliopsida; order Gentianales; family Apocynaceae; genus Rhazya; species Rhazya stricta. Next base: position 3,671,736 of record MEJB01000018.1, read on the forward strand.
AACTTGATAGGGCTAACTTGAATCAAAAGTTGTTCATGCTATATTTAATGTTGTTTCTTTGAATCCGATGGAAGTTGTTACAAATTTTCTTATTACAAAATATGCTTGTGAAAGTTAGAAATGAAAAATGAAGGGATTCAACAAGTCTAAGGAGTCTTACTACTGAATTTGAAAACATGACGATAAGTGAACATGGGTCCGTATCTGATTCTCATGCTAATAAATGTTACGCACTTGGTGAGAACTGTTCTAATACGAAAGTTGTCGACACGAAACTTGTCGAAACTTGTCAGGAATGTACTATSCTCTCTTCCTAAGATGTTCAAACCTAAATTCACTCCTAGTGAAGAATGTAGGGACATCGATGAATTAGGTCTTGATGAACTAATTGGATAGCCACAAATGTGCGAACAAAATTTGAAAAGATGGAGCAAAGAAAAGAACACCAAAAGCCAATAAGTATTACTTTAACTCACACTCAAAGTGAGGATGTGTTCAATCCTATCAACAAGTACCCAAGRAGAAATATGAGGAAGAGTGGTCCTCCAATCAAAGGCATAAATTTTGCCCAAAAAACAAATGGAAATCAAAGTCAAACTCAAGTTTTTCTCCAAAACAACAAAAGCAAGATAGTTATGTTTACTCTTAGTTTCTTCTTTTTGTTATTTTGGTGGAAAATTTTGAGCTTGACTTTGATTTCCATTTATTCTTGGAGCAAAATTTCTATCTTTGTTTGGAGGACCAGTCTTCCTCAAATTTATCCTTAGATACTTGTTGTGTTCTTGGCAAAAGATGCAATAGTCTCCTCATCCGAACTTCCCATGTTGATAAGATGGAATAGATCCTCACTTTGAGTGTGAGTCAAAGCAATGTTTTTGACACTTTTGGTGTTCTTTTCTTTACTTCATCTTTTCAAATTTTGTTCGTAAGTTTGTAATGATCCAATTAGTTCATCAAGATCCAATTCATCAATGTCTCTCCATTCTTCAGTAGAAGTGACTTTAGATTTGAACCTGTYSGGAAGAGAGCATGGTCCATTCCTTATAAGTTTTGCATTAAAATAGTTTTCACTAAGTGCATAATATTCATTAGCAAGATTACACAGCTTAGCATTAAAATCAGATAGCAACTCATTATCACTCATGGTCACACCTTTAAATTCAATAGGAAGACTCCTTAACCTAGATTTCTTGACTAGATCGTTCTTTTTTAGTTTTTAGTTTATCCCAAACATTTTTTGCAATAAGAAAATTTGTAACAACTTTCATCTGATTCAAAAGAATAACATTAGAGATGGCATGATACGACTATAAAGTTCCTCACTAGTCCGTTCATTAACTGGTTTAGATATTGATTTTTCACCTTAGTAGTTGGAGTTGGACTATATCTAGTAATGCTGAGCATCCAAACGCGCTCATCAATAGCTTTTAAAAAAACTCTCATTCTAGCCTTCCACATAGAATGATTCTTTCTCTGAAGTAATGGTGGTCTATGAGTAAATCCACATCTGGAAATCATGAGAGTCTTCAATAGCATAAAAAATAAATATACTGACATGTGTTGTATGATTAATCAAACTGGTTGTGGGCACAATCAAGAATCCAAACACGGTTTAAAAAGAAATAAGTATTATCAATGTCAAATAATACAATCAACATATGAATATGATCTAATTCTGAAAAGAAATTCAAGAAGAAACTGATTGTAACATAACTATCTTATTTTTGTTATGTAGGATTCAAATAAAGATGATGTAAAATCCAACATTGATGATGAAGAGATGCAATTTGATGTGGATGCTAAAGATCTTCAAGCTACATATGACATTTACAACAAGTTGATAATCGCTCTAAAATAGATTATATCCACTAAGATAAACAATCTCCAACTTGTGAAAGACAATTGAGATTTGATGGAAAAATTAAAGAGACTTGAAAAGGAGCTTGACAACTCTAAACTAAAGTTGACTTAAGCAATGAAAAAACTGAAAAGTGTAAATTGACTCTATCTTAGAATATTCAAGATAAGTTCAAACAAGCTCGAACAAGCTCTCTCTTGGGTAAAGGCATCGGAGACAAATCTGGAATTGATTTCCAGAATGTCTTCACAATAGAATTGGGTGTCCCGAGAATTGTCAAATAGATTAAGAACAGATTCCTGAATATTTAAACAATGAAATGGAATGTCCCAACAAGTAAAGCAGAGTATTCCACCAGAAAGCAGAGGTACCTTTGGCAACTAAATTCATCATACCAAAATTTTTAAAACTATAATATTATGTGTTTAAAATTCTAAAATCGAACTCTTAATGATTCACCTAAAAAAAAGGATTTACTAAAACAAGATAGGTACCTAATGGGTCAGATTGCTATATTGCACACACTTAACTATTAGCATATAGTGCCGATCAATAAAATTTTAATAGTGGCTATTCAAGACATATGACGGAAATAAAGATTTGTCAACATATGTTGAACCTCGTACTAATGGTTTTGTAACTTTTGCTCATAGGAAAAAAAAAAAAATCCTCGGAAAAGGTTTACTAATCATTCAAGGAGTAATGACCTTGAAAGATGTTATATGTAGAAGGATTGAAAGAAAAATCTCATCAGCATTAGTCAAATTTGTGACGAAAAGCAAACAATCCAATTTTCAAATGAAAAAAGTTAGGTTCTTGACAATCAAGAGAATAGTATCTTGATTGGGCATCGGTCAAGTGACAATTGCTATATTTTAAATGGCTCAATGAAGTGTCACAAAGCCTACTCAGAAATAGTCGATATATTGCACTATAAAATGGGACATCTAAACTATCGCAACATATCTAAACTTATTAATATTGGGGTGGTACGAGGAGTGCGAAAGATTCACATCAACACTCAGGAAACTTGTAACCATGCCAACTAGGAAAGGAGACCAAGAGCCAACATTCTCCAACAAATTACTTAGCCACTTTATACATATTAGAACTTCTTCACATAGATTTAATGGGGGCAATGCAAATTGAAAGTACGAAAGGTAAAAGATAAGTATTTTTGTGCGTTGAGTTGATGATTTTTCCATGTACACTTGGATGGACTTCATTAGAGAAAAGTCAGACACCTCTGAAGTGTTCAAGTCCCTTTGTCTCAAACTTCAAAATAAAAAAGGATAAGAGATCGCAAAAATCATTTAGAAAAGGAGGGATCATGGTAAGGAGTTTGAAAACACATCTTATGCAAATTTTTATAATGAACAAGGAACTAGTCATGAATTGTCTATACCAAYGACTCTACAGCAAAATGGACTAATAAATAGAATCCTTCAGAAGATGGCAAGAGTCATGATGAATGCCAACGACTTACCAAAGCGACTCTGGACAAAGGCCATAAACACTCTCTACTACATCAGCATTGAGTCCATTTCTAAAGTGGAACAAAGCAAATCTATTATGAACTATGAAAAGGAAGACATCCTAACATTTTTCACTTTCATGTTTTTGATTGCAGATGCTATGCTCTTAGAGATTGTGAACATCTTGAAAAATTTGATGCCAAAAGTGATGAAGCTATTTTCTTGGGATACTTTTCAAATAGTAGAGCATATAGAGCATAACAGTACTCTACAACTTTCTTGTAACGAACTAGCTTGATCGAAAGAAGATTCGCCAAGAAGTCTTGATCACGTCTTGATCGAAGTCAAGCATCAAAGATGAAGGAATCCCCAACAACTCACAAATGTACAAGATTCAAATAGAAGAGAGAGTTTTCTTTATTTGAATGGTTCATGTCTAAAACCTTTCGTAACTTATTGTAATCCAACGTCTCAATGTGATTCCATGCATATGAACATTTTAAGCTGAATCATGTCAACTGCTATATTATTTACTTATATTTACCTTTTACTTTTTATTATTGCTAATCTATCACAAAATTGAAAGAAATAAGTAAAGATCATAATTATCACCCTAACAATTATAATGTTTGTATTGTTAATAAAGAAGAAAGGAGCATTTCTCACTATTCTACAATTGTGTTGCAGTCAGAGTCGAGTGTAATACTTATTGTATCTCCATTATCCTCAGTGTCATTACAATCAARACAAAGTACATATACAGAAGACCATGTATGCTGATGCTCATTTTTCTGCAGCTTTTGGATGAGGTTGTTTCATTGAGTCAATTGAACAGAATGAAAGAAAATGTTGAAGTGAACTCCGAGAAATTCCAGTCAGTGGAGAAGACAGATTTCAAGTAAATCTGGTCTCTGTATGTAAAGAAAGAAATTAGATTTCAAGAAAACCATAAAAATACAAATACAACTTATTGCAGAGGCGCATCTTATAACTAATTTGCTAACTTCTAAACCTTTATGCAATAAAGAATGCAAGCAAAACTCTTTGTTTTCTCTGCTTAGTTATATACATGAAACTGTATACAAAAAGAATTCAATTGAAGTCTGCAGTTTCCCTCATCTCTTTTGGAAGTTGAGGAACTTGATGCCATAAGCAAAGACAAAGCAAAAGAGTGTTGCCCAGGCAACATGAACGACAGCCACTGGTCCAAGAAAACTATACTTGAATCCCAAGAAACTTCTCAGATACTCCTTTACTGGTATATTACCAAGTCCTGGTACCTCGACGGGATCAGTTTTGTCACCCACCTGAGATGTTACAAGGCCATAGATTGTCCATGCCACCGGAGATCCCCAGTAATACCATCGCCACCATATAGGAATTTGCTGCACATACAGTTTTGATAATGTTATTTTTCATTCAATCAATGAGTCTCTCTTAGAAGCATCAAAGGATAACCAGAAAAGGACAGGAAAATGCCATGATCAGRGTACAATGGATGAATAAGGTACTTGAAAGTTCCTTTCATACAGAATCAGGAACATAAACTTCTTTGCACTCAAGAAAAGCTTTTTCTTTTATAGAGCACTAAATACATGTTCTTGAAATGCCTTTCTATAACTTATTTCCATTAGTATAGATATGCTGCATTTTCAGAATCATTAAGTCTGGAACTTAAATTTTTTGCCACATTTGTATAAGTCCGATAAATTGCTCTAGAATAATATCAAATGAATACTTATAATCTTCTGATAAATGTGGTAGCATTGATGTGTTGAAATTTGCAGATTGACCAGCYACCTATATCGAACATGCATGCAGTTCGTTCTAATGCCACTTGCTTACCGTTCTAGGGATCAGGAAACCAGAGAACAAGTTCCAAAAGTTGAGGAAGAAAGACATGGTGATGGCAGCAATCTGATAATTAGGAGTGAGAGCCACAAGCATCATCCCATACAATGTGAAATAGATGAAGCACATTAACACAAAAAAATAGAAGAAAAAGAATTTGTCTGCTCGCCAGTGGAAACCAATCATTGAATAAAGGAGAAGGCTGTAAATGAAAGTCTGGATAGCAACATAAATTATCTCAATTGCCACCTGCAGGTTTTGATAAAAGGGATATTAGTTCTACAATGATGTGAATTGACACACATATGCTAAGAGAAAGAGAGAGAGGATTACGTGAACAGAAACTAACTGTTATTCTTTTACCTGAGCAAAAGCATAAGGCAAAGCTGAATACATTCCTGCTGCTTTTTCACGATAGAAGACAGTTCTTTCTACAGCCACAACAGACTGTACACTAGAGGTATTTGTTCCACCGAGGAACATTACCGCAGCATACATAGCTCCAAGTAAATTTAATAGATCTTGTTGTTTAGACCTGTTACAGCATGAATTTAAACTTTAAAAGACCATACCAAAAGCAAAAAGGAACTCTTGATAACGCTAGAAAATGACTTACATCTTGTCCCCCTTATTCCAGAAAATAACTCCAAATATTATTCCTATTATTGTYGTCATGATAAACCTGATGGCATTGTACTTTGGATTCCTCCAGTAGGATAAGTGTTGCTTCCAGAAACAAGCCTTGCACTGGCCAAAGAATGGTTGGGCATATTTAGTTGGGAAATAGAGATCTTGGGACCCTGGTGGTGGTGTACTAAGTTGTTTGATGAGTTCTTGATTCCTCCTGTGTGTGTGAGAGAGAGATAGAGAGAGAGAGCAATTAGATGAGAAAAAGGAGATCAACTTTGGGTTGAGATCTAAATTTGCAATTAATACCTATATAGATCTGAATTAGCATAAATTTGGGCAAAGTCCACATTGAGCTGAGTCTCAATTGCAGGAGTACTTATATCCAGCATCCAGGTTGCAGGATTAGAACCCTCTTGGWTCTTAGGAACTCCTGGAATAGACTGTGAAAGTATAGAAGCATTAGATAAAGGCTTCATGTCATAGACACAAGTCAGGAATTGYAACTTTACTCTTACACAAATCGTATTATGGAAAATGTTCAAATATTATCGAGACTCTTTATCAGCTAAATGCAGCAGCACCAATCGAGTACATGGACACTTATTGAACAGCTATGCTCCCCCCGCTCTCTTCATTGACTCTTTGTTGGTCTTAAGAAAGCTAGGTTTATAAATAGTGCACTGCATTTTCTGAACCTTACTGTTCAGCCTGAGCTGGAAATTGCTATCCTCTTACTCACTGTATCCCAAATAACTAMGAGCCTGTCCTGAATTCTTTTGGTTTTTTTAATTTGCATAGCAGTATCTGTATTTTGGTGATGGTTTTAAGGTAAGACTTTTAGTTAAATGGAAGACTTAGAGTTGCAATGTTCTTGGATTAAAAAGATTGAAGCAGAAAAGAAAACCAAGAAGAAAAAGATGGAGCTAAAGCTTACTTCAAAATATTCTACTAAGAGGTGGGAATGATAGCCAAGAGGTCCAGCATAGATAACTTCACCTCCTCTCTTCATCAGCAATAACTACGCAGAAATAAGATCCAGTTGACAAGAGATGTAAACACAAATCATTAGCAAATAGTCCAAAAAGTGAAACAAGAAGACGGTAAACTACCTCATCAAATGCTTCGAAAATATCTATGCTCGGTTGGTGAATTGTGCAGACAACAGTTCGCCCTGTATCTACAGTATTTCTCACAGTTCGCATCACAATTGCAGCAGCTCTAGCATCAAGACCAGATGTAGGCTCGTCCATAAATATTATGGATGGATTAGCAACAAGTTCTACTGCTATTGTGAGCCTCTTTCTCTGTTCAGTTGAGAGACCGTCTACTCCAGGAAGGCCAACTAAAGCATCCCTCAAAGTATTCAACTCAATCAACTCCATTACTTCCTCAACAAACATCTAGAGACACAAAAACATTGATAATCAGATAGAAAGAGTAGTTCAGATAGAGGGAGAATCATTGCCGGGAAAAACATTTTGACGGGTTGTTCTAGAAATAGCTGAGAGAAAATAATAGCGGCATCAACTAATGCTTYATATAAAGAAGACAGACCTTTCGTGTTTCCTTATCTATGTCAGGAGAAAGACGCAACCAGGCAGAATATACAACGGACTCGTAGACAGTAACATGAGGAGAATGGATATCATTTTGTTCACAATAGCCGCTGACACGAGCAAAAGTCGACTGGTTCTTTGGATATCCAGAAATGCTTATACTTCCTTCGATATATCCACCAGTCTTTCTGCCAGCTAAAACATCCATCAATGTGGTCTTTCCAGCACCACTAACACCAACTAATGCTGTTAAAACGCCAGGCCTGAAGGCACCACTAACATCTCGTAACAATTGTAGACGAGTATCATGAATTCCATGCTTTTGCATTTCCTGATAATGTAAAGCATAAAAGCAAGATAGTGTACTTTAGATAGCAGAATGGCAGGCAAAAATTCCATAAGAAAGATCTTATGAAGATAGGATGGATTAATTCTCCCTTGGTGTAATTAAATCTGGCCTAATCAATAAAAGAATGTTGTCATGCGCATTATCCATTCGATTGTTTGAAAACCTAAGCTGACAAGCAAATTAAAAATACAAAAGAATTGAAGACAGGCGTTTTAGCATTGATTTTSAAGGGAATAAGAATAAATCCTTATTCATGAAGTTAGGCCACAGTTTATGTGTTTCACATTTATATGGAGAAGAACAGAAGCTGGTTTAACAAATACTCATGGAATTGAAATCATGCCATCCTAAGACAAATGTCTAGAACAAATTCGAATGGAATTATAGGATGTTCATGGGTCATTTGATTTCTAGATGATCCTGAATACAAGCTAAGTAGGCAAATAAATGATGAACTTGTTGCTCAAATTTCATATTGACTCACAGCTGGCATATCCACGTAATAGTTGATGTGATTGAATGCAAGTGACAAAGGCTGGAAGGGGAGCACCATTCCTTTCTTCCTGTTTGGAGTCTCTTCAGCACTTACAGCACTCCTATCTGCAGCACTTCTTACCACCATATCAATACCTGCGACAATCAGATTGTGAATGATTAAAATAAGAGAGGGAAAGCCTTCATTTTCTATTCTAGAAATGAACAAGGTGCTTCAACATATTACATCTAACGATTGGATCACAAAGTTAAGTCGGGAAGATATTGTTACTACAGGGGAAGGAAGGAAGGTTATGAAAAAGGATAGATGTTTTCTTGTGTTTTATTTGCCTTGGAGAGAAACATGGAAATTCTGGTTGAAATAATTCTGTCGAGTCCTCATTCACAAGTTTCAAAACTAAGAATGAGGTCCCATTATTAGGCCTCTAGTTGGGGAAGCCTCAAGCAGGTCTGATATTAGAGGACCATAAATTCCATATTTTAATTTGTTCATTCGAATTTTGCTATAAATCTTTGGATAAAATCACACATACAGGTTGTCAAACATGCAGAAGAATGTTACCAAGCACCCTGAGCACCAGTCTGCCATAACTTTAGGAACTCAAGAAAGCAGTACTCCAGAGAAGGTGCATTTCTTACTGCTCAATGTCGAGGAACATGTACTCRGGTGTATGTTAAGATTCTTATGAAAGAGAACATGCTATGTCTTTTCGATTCTGATGCCTCCGTCAAAGTGTTCAAAGAGGGTAACCTTCTCAGGTTTACTGTCTTTTCCTCGATATTAATAACAAGAGCAGAAGAGCCAATAAAGCTCCAGAAAAGTTAGCTTGTATATAGGTTTCCTAGGGTGAAGAGAAATGGATTGTTTTCCTAGTGCTTTGATATATATGCTAAATCTGAATTTCCATGTGAAGATTTTTAAAATTGACACTTTAGAGCCAGAAATAATGGCACACAAACAAGACAAATGCAGATACAAGCTCCAAAATGCAGATAATTCCATACAACACAAGCTGAGGACGAAATCTAACAAATTTACTGAGTATAGATATGTAAGTATATATACCGGCATATATTGGATCTGTAGATGCTGCACTGTCTGTTGCACCTGTTATATTGGACGGATGATTCTTTTTCTTATGTTTATCATCCTCTTCCACAATAATAGATTTAGAATCCCCAAAAGCTGCATTCAGATCACAAAATTATGAAAACTAGATCTAGAGATTGAGGTAGCCAAAGTGCAAAGTGCAATATGTTTACTTACGATTCAAATAGGTCAGCGCTACAATGAAGAGGACATTGAAGAGAAGTGAAAACCCGAAAAGTGCGATCACACATATCCAATACATATAGTCATCCAGAAACATGCCCCTTGACTTCAGAAGAACCTCCCCAACAGTAGATTGGGGAAACCTTAGATCGGTGTTCGGCTGAAAAAATAGAAAAAGGGGCATTTTTTGAGCAAATTAATGATTCTCTAAGCAGAATCGGACAAAATAATAAAATAATTTCTCCAATCGGGCAAAAGAGCTTACAGTACTCCATCTTTTTGCAAGGAACTCATTGATGGCTATGGCATTCTGTCCATACATCATGGGAGATACATAGTAGCCCCATATCATCCATGGTTGAATGTCATCTACGTGCAATGATGAAGATTTTTATTCGGATTGATACAAAAAATAATGCAATAAGAAATCACCTTCACTTAAGTAAAGATGCAGGGAACATGATCATCTTTGACTTAATTGCCTCACGTCTGCAAAGAAAATGAAAATGGTAACAAGGAGAAATGGCTAACCTTTAGCAATAATGAAGCCACCTAAAACAAAAACAAGAAGCAGTGTAAAYGTTCCAAGAGTATTTGCAACAACCTGCGTCCTCCCAACTGCAGCAATAAATCGGAAGAGAGATAAAGCCATCTGATGCAATGCAAAGAAGGCCAACAACTGCCGGAAAAACCTGAAGAARTTCAATGTCAGATGAATAAGTGTTYTGGTTACTGTGTCTGATATAATCATCCAATATTAGTAACTACTAGTCCATAGTACACCTAGAAAGACACRTCAGTTGCTTTCGGGAATCTAATTAATGTGCCAGATACTCCGACACGGAATTCCAGATTCACACGAAGGAAGAAGTAATAGGGCATACCTACTAGCCTCAGGAGCAAAGCCAATAGTATAATAAGTGAGAAGAATCCATATGAGGGATTCCATTAGTGAGAGGGGTATCCTTAGAATCCAGATTGGTACTGCAAAGGCCCAAGAAGGATAAAACAGAGAATCTCTTTGTTTGAAGAACACTGGAAGCCTCATAACGGTCAGAGCAAGCTCTGATGTTCCATTAAACATCACATTAAGAAGGCTGAAAAACAATGCACCATAGAATTTGCCTCCATCTTCTAATTGACCGGACTTCATCTCTGTCCTGAAGAATACTGTGAATGCAATTATGGACATGACAGTGATCTGAAAGGTTTTAAAAATATATAAGAAAGAATTCCGCTTCATCAGTAGCCATTCTCTTGACAAGCATGCTTTCAAAAGATCCATACTTGAGATACCATACTTATCAGTAACCAATGCAGCAGGATGAGCTTTACTTTTATCATACGGAATAGCAAGTTCATCAAAAAGCTTTTGTCCTACATGGAAAGAACTGAAGTGATCCACAAATTCAGCCACAGAAACATATCGATAGGGTTCATCCTTCCTAAACCAGTATTGTTCTTGGTCTTTCATGGATGTGACCTCTTGGAGAAAGTCCGCAACCCCCTTCCTTTCCGGGCACTTAAAACCAACACTTTCAAAGAATTGAAGAACATGCTCACATGGACCTTGGTAGACAATTTGCCCCTCCGAAAGCAAAATAATGTCATCAAAGAGACCATAAGTTTCAGGAGCAGGTTGAAGAAGAGAAATTATCATAGTCACATCCAGGATATGAACCATCTGCCTCATGTACTTGATAATTTGATACGTAGTGGAACTATCTAGACCAGTTGAGATCTCATCCATGAAGAAAACTTTTGCTGGCCCAACCAACATTTCTCCTGCATTAATCCAGCAATTCATAAGATTTGCAGTCACAGTCGCAAATGATCAGCATGGTTATTCAGCACAGCTCCACAGATTAGAGAAAATTAAAAGGTAAAAAGGAAACATATAAGCTTTCATCATGAATTGATATGTAGATGCTTCAACCTATGACATACCTGTTGTGAGCCGCTTTTTCTGTCCACCTGAGATGCCCCTCATCATCTCATTACCTACCAATATATCAGCACATATATCTAATCCAAGTAGCTGCAATATCACCTCAGTGATTAGTTCAAAATGATGAGCTGATTTTGAAGAATTTATTTATTAGTGTCATGATAAATAAACAAACCTTAAGAACATAGTCAGTTACCAAACTAGATTCTTGGCCTGCCACTGCTGTGGCTTTCATGAATGCATCTATCTCTGGATCAGGTTTTATTCCAGCATCTTTTTCTCGCCGTGACAACTCTGCAAGGAGGTCATATCTGCTTCCAACTCCCAAGCAACGCCCTGAAAAATCCAATGTCTCCCTAACAGTCATCTCTCCATGGTGAAGATCATGCTGGCTAATGTAGGCGCAAGTCCTTTGAGGAAAAAATTCGGACAATTCGTGACCACAATAAGTGATTTTTCCAGTCACCTGTCCGTAGAAGTTCGCCAAAAAACATGAATGTGAGGCTACATGCCATCAGGATACTAAAAACTGGCTACATCATGCATGGAAAAGGATAGCGATAAGCAAATACCCGTAGGTCCTTGTCTGGTCCTCCAGCAAGTGCTTTCAGCAAAGTAGTTTTCCCCGCTCCTGGAGGCCCAAGCAATAGAGTCATCCTGAACAACATATAACAATATCAGCAAAGCCAGGAAGCTCAATCAGTTAATTAGCAACGTCAGCAGGCATTCGCTAGCCGATCCTGTAAACCAAGAGACATTCCAGCTCGCAACTATGGAGGTAAGATCAAAGTGAAAGATAAATTTTTTCACTTACACGAATGTGCAAAAGGCTCATTGGTACTTGCAGAACTATGAAACCATGTAGTATCTAATGAAATATTAGCAGACAAACCTTGAGGGTTTTACGATTCCGCTTACGTTGTGAAGTATTTTGACAACCCTTTTCTTTGATGGGAAAAGCTTCAGTTTTCCAAGATAACCCTATTGACAGAAAGAATTGGAAGGTAGAAAGATGCRTCATCAATCAATATGCTTACTGAGCATTTCATTTCAGTAAATTTTTGCCAAAGACAATTTAACAGCTCGAGTGGAATTGGTGATTGTAAACCCTTTTAAGGGGAAATTTAGGATTTCCTACTTTAGTTCTTTTGTCACAAAGGAATATATGGTGAAGACCATTAAAACAGAAACAAGCCATTTTACCTTAAAATCACCTCCGTAGTTTTCATAAGCAGGGTGACATATATTCTCRACTCAATTSATAAATTCATAAATATAAAAAACAAATACCCACCTCCATCAAATTCATGGTAGCATTCAGTAGAGTAGGTAGTGCCCGGGTGCCAATATATGCATCTCCTTCAATGGATAAATGCTCATATCTTACTTCGATTTTCGGAATATCAATTCCAACCCTGTATAAGAAAGCAGAAAGATTGGAAAGATATCTTAATTTTATGAATAGAATTCAAAAGGAAGAATCGGTTCTTGTTCATAAGTTCATCGCTGGGAAGCCATAAGTAAACATGTTTAGAACCTACTTAGTTAGGAGTCTTTGTCTCACCTATCGGTTCTGTCCCTTAGTCTCTGAAGGAACCTCTCATTATCTTCCTCGACAACTTTCAGAATACTCTCCATGAGTTGCTTTTTGTCTTGCGTTTGAAGATTAGAGATGTCAACCTGCTCGCCGACGACTCTTCCATCATCTAACACTTTCTTCAGAATTCCTTGCCTCAATCGATCATATGTAGGGAGTCTTTCAATGGCAGCCCACCTCAGTTCATCTTCATCATCTTCCCTCCTACTTCTTTGAAAAGCATCCCCTCCTGGCCCAGCAAAAACCTCCCTAAAACTAGCTGAAGCCCAACTTCTTGAGCTAACCGATAAGCTCAATCTCCTGCTAGCGGACCCTCTGCTCAAGGACCTAGCAATGTCGTCCTTGGCAATTATCGCCGCCATTTCTCACCCTTTGCAACGATCAGAAGACAGTCTTATGATTCTTCCCACAACTCGAGATTCCTATCTCAAAATTATGAAGATTAACTTCAACAAATCTGGTCGCAATTCAGAATCATGTTAGTGCCAAAGAAAATGCAGATACCTATAACTAATGAATTCAATTACCCAGAAAGAAACTGAAAAAAAAAAAAAAAAACAATCCATAGCAAGTCTAGAACTGGGCCTTTGAGATAAAATTCTGGTGAAGATTACTTACTTTCTATATCAATCAGTTGTGGTTGGTTAGAAATCTGTTTTCACAGATTTGAAACATCGGAAGAAGTAAAAGAAGCAAAATACAATTATCTTTCTGGACCCATRACAAGAACAAAGGACAAAATACAATTTACAGAAGTCGACATGCATGTCCCCCTCTCCAAAAAGAAAAACGCTAACCATATTCAACAGCAAAATTGAACTGAATTGAATTGAATCAAATCAAACATTGCGTGCATTGAAGAGATACAGGTAAGCCATACCTTACAGAGAAGGGTAGTTCTCAGAAACAGTATAAGCAAAGAATTAAGAGAGGGGTGGGGACGACTCCACTTCCCACATCCACATTGGATGATGGAAATTGAAGGATCTCACTTCTCTAAACAGGCATGGAGATGACATAATGATGGCCCAAAGAGTACCAAAAATACCAAGAACGTAAATATTTAAGGTGGTCAGTTAAATGATTGCATGATAATCGAGTTAACAGCGATGAGGATTTGTCAACGTCTGAGGGCACTTACCACCACCTCCACCTTAATATTATAATTATCTTGTATTCTTCTCACATGGTGGCTCACCCTGTATTCATTTGCCAGCTCCGACCTGAGAGGCTTCCATGTTTCTTTATTCTTAAATAAACCCATTCACAAGGGATGACTAAGAAAGCACAAGTTATGAGAGATGAAGGGTAAAATTGTAATTTTATTTTTGTATTCATATGGGTAAAGAGACAACAAGTTATGATTATATAGGTCATAATCATCAATTTTCTTTTCCGTTGGCTTTGTGCTACCTTTACATTTATCTGATTTTGGATTCTCTATTATTTGTCTTAATTTGTTCGCTTAGCTATGTTGATAAAATATTAAGTTAAAAAATAACTTGCAACGTGCCTTTTCCTAATTGGCTTAAGGAGCAGGCACAACAATAAATAAGTGTCAATTTGTAAGTACTATTAATATATGTTGATAAATGCTCCATATTTATTTGTATATATTATATATTAATAAAAGTAGACTTCTATTTCTACGCATAGATAAACTTGTTCAATTCGTTCATCTTTTAATTATGTTAATAAGACATAATTAGATATTAAGTTAAAAAAAAGATGTAAAACACACACGTTCATCTATACTGATACTCATAAATAATCGACGGAAAAAGAATTTTACATTTTTCATTTTTCCCTTACTTTCATGTATTTCAAAAGCTCAAGTTAAGATAGATTAGGAATNTTTTGCCGGCTTATGACTTAAAAATAATTCAAATAAACAAGTTTTAAAAAATATAAATTAAAATTGCTCATGCGTTTATATTTTTGGACAAAAATACCTTTTACACTACACTAATACATAAGAAATTGTTTATTCAAAATTAATTTTTTTAAAATTTATATAAACTTTTTACTACAGAATGCTTGATAAGTACATTTTTCATTTTTCCCTTACTTTCATGTATTTCAAAAGCTCAAGTTAAGATAGATTAGGAATAATGATTAATAGATTAAACCTCATTTAATTATGTCATGATGATGACTTTAAATTGTTAATTTTCCACCTCTAAACATACTTGTTTCGATCATTTTAACTATATATATATATATCATTTCAATGTACTTGGACAAATATCAAGTATATACTTTTACACTTCATTCTACTGCCATAAATACTCATAAATAGGGGGATAGAGTTTTTTTTTTTTTTTTTTTTTTGGATTTTGTGTGGAGCTGCTTAGGACAACCACATATGTTTATGACAAAGTAAGTTACCGATTGGTTCTTGAAGAAGATATTCTTGCATCTTAATCTATGGATCCGACAGTGATGGTTACTGTTCTTGGATTCTAATTCTTCAGCTTTTCTGGTTATCTTAAGGCTCTGTTTGTTCTCCATTTTTTAACTTTCTTTTGTTTGCTTGCTTGCTTGTTGGCTTCTACACCTACCGACTCTCCCGAATCCTTGGACTAATAGAATAATACTGTGAATCTTTTTTTTTTTCTTTTTTAATTCATGGAGGACTGTGAATTAAATTAAAGATTTTCTTTCGAGCCGGCATCAAAGGAAACTACCTACTATTAATAAAGCGTAAAAGAGAGTGCTTGGTTACATTAAAATATATCGAATAAGGAAATTAATAAATTGGTCCGCAAATAATTTTTTTATCCTTTTCTAAAACTAAAAGTTAAAATCAATTGAAGATTTAATAAAAGTAAAAATAAAAAATAGTAATTATTGTTTATTGATATATAAAAC
>MEJB01000018.1:3695816-3729455 GCA_001752375.1 Rhazya stricta
GCTTGCTGTTCGAGATCGACTAGAAACAAGGGGAATTGCTGCGGAGACGTAATATCGTACCATCGCCGATCTGCAACCGGTGCGGCTTACAATCTCGGCGGTGAAGGAGATTTGGCAAAATCTGGGTCACAAATCTCCTGATTGGGGTTTTGATGAGTCTTCAACATCATGAAAATGAAGTTCGATGGTTGACCCTTAATGAGTGGCAAAGGAAATGCCAAACCACTACCCGAGCTGGTTAAATCAATGCTTCTATGTAACCCTCTGCACGTCTCTGTTTTTTGCTCCTAACATTTTCTCATTAATATAGTAATTTCTTTTTGACAGGAAAAAGAAAAATAAGATATTCTAGTTTTTTTTTTTAAAAAAAATGTACGAGAGAATATGGTCAATTTCATTTAATAAATAAATTCACATATCTCATCTAATAAATGTTTTAGGATATTGTGTTGCCGTATAATACGTGTCCTTATAGATAAACTGCTGCCGCAAGTAAATCTTTGCAGCCTCAAATGAGGGGGGATTTGGGGACGTGGGCTTGGAGGGTGTATTACATTATGAAGAAGAATGACGTGCCAATTTTCCAATTTATACCATATTTGACAGAGAAGATTAAAGATAATCACAGATTAGTGCTGAATAAAATATGCAGATTTAATAGGTATATACCATAATAGATACCATTCTTTGTCTCAACTGTTCGTCACATGTAGATGAAGTCTCAATTCTTAATCATAACTACTTTATAAGATATGGATGGATCTTTTTGGATATATCAATGAAGGAAAAAATGGAAATGATGCATTTGAGGACAATAGGGAAAAATATGCATCTCTGAATGGGGTATTGCCGAACGTTCCAGCTTCGGACGGCAAAAGTAGGTCAAAGTTGATGCCAGACTATCATCATATCAAWTGCTTCGTCTTTGGCAAGGATCACTTTCGAGTTCGATCATTGTACGTGCGACGGCTACTCTTCATATTAAAATTTATCTTTTTAATACTCAGTGATAAAATAATAATTTAATATTATTGTTGGATTCGACTTGAATAGTATTTTACACCATAAAATGGTGGAGAAAAGAATATTGCAATTCGTGATGTGAAAGTATCCTTGGCGGCTGAACCAAAACCATTTCCAATCTTTCCACTTGGGAAAGATATGGAGAAGGGAGGCATGGGAAAGGTAGACTGCTTTTCAAAGAAAGACCATGTTAATGTTTACTCAATTGTCGGCTTCCTTATTTGGCTATACCACCTTAACGAAACTATGTTATTTTTGTCCGTATTAGTCACTAAACCACACTAATGGATGTCACCYAAAAGAAAAGAAATCAAGATCACCCAATGATTCAATTAATTTCCTTCTTTTTTCATTAATTCTTTAAAAAAAATTAGTAGATCAATTTAAAATAATTGATAAATAGATCTATCAAGTCAAAACGAARTCTCAGGTCGTTCATTTCTTATTTATGACGTCAAATTATAAGAGCTCTGAATTAAACTTTCGAGTGGTAATCATATTTTGTAAATGTAATCTAAGTCGAATTAAGATTAATTTCCTAAAGTGAGGAAACTGGATGGTTAAAAAGGGAAAAAGAACTGACAGTAGGCGCATGTCGCAATATTCTAATAGACACATCAAATTTTGCTCCATTTGATTACCTGCGCATAAATCGGACTCGCTTCTTCCTTTCTTAATTCCAAACGCAAACCTAGGTAAGGCCCAAATATAAAATGTGGGTCAACATCATTTGGGATTGATAGTAGTCAGGTGTAAGTATATCAATAAATAAAAATTATACAATTYGAGATAACATAAATCGTATTGTGTTTGATAATACGATTGATAAAGTTTATTTTAACATATGAAATATTACAAAAATTATCATGTTATAAAATTCTAAAATTAACAAACATAAATTAACTTTCATTTAATTCAATTCATTAAATATTATTTAAAATTAAAAAAAATACACTTCCAAGCAAGGCCATATTATGGGAATTACGACATCAGTAGTGGATGATCACGAATCCTAAGCCATCAAACAAATCACAACATATCATCAGAAAAATCGAAGCAAAGAGACGACTCCGAAGGAAGAAATCACAACACATTCAAGTATTTTCTCAAAAGGTACGGTGCATTTGGAGCTTGTCGAAGAAAACGCAATAGCTACAAAACGAGAATGCAAATTCAAAGTGACCTAAAATTATTTGGAGCTTGTCGAAGAAAACGCAATAGCTACAAAACGAGAATGCAAATTCAAAGTGACCTAAAATTATTTTTCTTGTTTTTTTACCTTTCAATTTTTTACTTGGATATTGAAACCATTCAAATCATTCTACACAATCCTCCCAAGTCTCAACTACTAATACAAATACAAATACAAAAATTTACATCCCAAATCTATACAAAATTACAGCGGGTCCTATCAAGGTTTACCTCCAAAGGCTTCCGAAAAAACAAGKGCCATGAGGCTATGATCCCTCTTGGTAACTGAGAAACGGCCATCTCAAACAACAAAAATTCTGCTACAGCTTATCAGAGCAAAGAGCAACAACGGCATCTTGTGACTTCGCAATTCGAGCCAATTCAGCAATTCTAAGTGCCATTACAGCTTTGTAAGTTAACAAGTCAGCATTTCCCATGAGCAGCTGCGCTTTTTGGCGCTTCAGAACAGCCAACTCCTCCGACCTGCTTGCTGCAGCTTTTGCCTCTTCCACCTTAATAGTGGAACTCTGTTGTTCCTCTACATCGCGTTCAACTGACCTTGCTGAAGAAAGCAAATTCATAACTACATTATGATAAACCTTAAAACAATTCAAGAAGAGTGAACTTCAATATTCCGCAACAAAACCACAAATTTGGCATAGGGAAGTACCTAGAAGACCTATTTGAGCCAGTTTGGCCAACAATTTATACAACCAGTTGAACACAGCAATCAGCAATTTGATCTATGAAATCTAAAGCATCAATTAAAAGTGTGTTTTGAAGTTCAAATATCACATAAGATAACCTAGAACGATGGTGTCAATGCTTCGCTAAATCAAGACCTGTAACAGTTGGTTAATATCTGCTAGAAGAATACCAGTGGCATAAGTTAAACTGACCACCACCACCTCCTTTGACACACTTATCAAGTAGAAAAATAACCAGGAAATTTTTATCTGACAAACTGATTTTTTTTTTTTTTTTTTTTTCCCCCAAACCTAGTAAAATATCAGAAGATACAATAAATTTATTTTTTAAATTTGAAAACCACATTAAACTATTGCTAATACACCACAACCCCAAATTCCAAATTTGAGCAAACAAATACACAGACCCAGATTGAGAATGCGAAGACAACCAACCACATACACGGCCTTGTGCAAATAAACAGTTCCCATAGCACAGAAGCTTTTATCCAAAAGTAAGAACTTAACTAGTCTAATTAAAGATAATACATACCATGCAGGAAAGAACGTTGTTTCCCTCTTCCACCCTGGCTTCCCTGTCGTTTAAATGATCTTTTCTTGCGCAAAACAGACTTTGGGATCAGTTGAGTTCTCCTTGGCTGGTACCACTGTCAGGCCATTACGAATTTTAGATATCTACCACTTCATTTGGCAAGGAAAAGTAAAAAGTAAAAAGAAAAGGACTACTCTATAAATGCAAACAGAATCCAAAGAAGCGAAAATCTGATTGGCAGTGTACAAATTGGGCCAAATACAATTGTTTGACAACTCTTTGTAATTGATAACCCGTATTTCAGCAAAAAAGTGTCCGTTAAGATGAGACACTTTGCAGGCTCCACTTCACTAATAGAGTTGGAAGCTTGTTCAAGAACGAACAACGGAATACATAATTGCATACAAAACTATTGCCTATGTTCTGTATACTTGCAATCYGCAAGCAAGTGGTAAAATCAAATAGAAAATCATTCCTTGTGGATTGGCAGCCTTATGAAAATGGTACTGGTCCAATGCAACAAAGTCTACTGTATTCCTTCATGGGATCACATGAACATATTTGGATAATGAACCAAAGATGATGAAATCTGTACGGAAGAAGAATTTAACATCCCGGAAGAAACTACAATTCAAGGATAAGAAAGCAAAGGCAGGAAGCCCAATCAACAACCAGGAAAACACAATTAGGCCGTAAAAGGTATTTGTTGTGTTTGGGGGGAGGGGGGTGGGAATGAGAATTGGCATAGCCAAAATAGGTAAAACTGATCAAATCCTTCAGTACAAACCAACCTATAGAATTCCAAAGGACATGCCACAATGACAGGAGAACAACTTCCTTCTCAAGAAATTTTTCAGTAGTCTATATATCAGAAACAACATTTACTACTCAACAAATACCTAAAAGAAGAAGTTAAAAATGTGTTCGGAAAAACTTGCAAATATGTAGTTTTACTGAACCTATCAATTTTACCTGGAAAACCCTGACAAGTGCTGAACGCTTCTGTTTCCGTTTTTTAATCCAATAACTATACACAGCTTCCACAATGGGCTTCTCCACATTGAGGGCAATGTCTGGAGCTGCTGTTTCGGCAGAGTAATCATCTGGATTGCAATGAAAACCTCTTTCAAAAGCATCGATAATCAACTCAAAAATCTCATCAGAAAGAATATTCTGACTATCACTTCCAGCAGCAAAGTCATTATTTAACTTGCTTATCCATTCCTCATCATCGGAGTCCATATCATAGTTTGCAGCTCTGCTTGACAGAGCTCTGGCCAATTCATCATCTTTCACCGTGATGTATGAAGCTGGTCTTATGAAAACATCATTGCTACTCCCGCACAAGGGTACTTCATGTACCCCTGGAACAGGAATACAGCTCTCAGCAGGGACCTGCACATTGCGATCCGAGCATTCCTTGTACAATTCTTTAAAAATCAACCAGTCACGCCTATCTGGAAATTCTAACTTCCAACCGCTATCTGCTGCCCATATAATGGCATGAGTGAAGCGATTACAACTGCATGGCCTCATAATTTTTTCAGCAATCAGACTGTAACGCTTGATCCCTCTTGTGTTTATTGCAAGAGACCATTGTTTCTTTGCAGAAGCTTCCAACATTATAACAGCTCCTTGTTCTCTGTAACATCTGTCAGACTCCATTACCAGAATATTTGCAACACAGGTGGTTGAACCTACATCACGTGGCAATCGCACGACTGAAGATTTTACTTGCTTCATGCTTGCAGAATTACACCTCTGAGCCAAACTTCTGAGCTCAYGACCAGGTGTCATGGAAGGGAGCTGTGTGCCATTTTGTCTAAAACCAAACAAGTTAGAAGCCAATGCTCCATTAAGCTTTCTAGCACTTAAAGATGAGGGAGGTCTTCCTCTCCTTGATCTCATAGAACTCTTATGGATATTGCGACCATTTCTAAGTTGTACATTTCGGCTAGCTAACTTTGCTGCACCACTATGAACATATGAAACTTCCATCTTCACAGACTTGTATGTTCCAGATGTTAATGTGCCATTAGCACAGTGGGTTCTTTCTGAATCAATGCATAATATATCCATCCCATTGTCTTTCTCTTCTGTACCCACCGATTGTGTTTCAAGAACAGAGGATAGACGAAGGCCTTGCAGTAGTAGACTTGAATGCAAATATAGAAAGCAAAATGGAACAGCAGAAAATTCCAAAGCAAAAACTGGTATGCAGCAATTGCCACCCATTATCATGCAAACTCCTCGCTCTAGAATAAAATTAGAGTCCTGGAAAAGACAAAAGCATGAATTTACAGATTGAGTTTTACACAGCAAGAGCCGGAACAAATTACTAATGAAACTCCATTATATAAGAATGGTAGCCTACCATGATTACATAATTATAAAGATGGTCACTAAGACTTTCATTAATTATACACAACCTTTATCAAAGAAGTGAAAGACATAAAATAACAAAATATACATGAAACTAATAAGGTTAGAAAATTTACCTGCAGAAAATGGATACCACAGGAAGAGTATATATGTGCAATTGGCTTGGAGTGAAAGAATGCAAAAAGTTCATCGAGTCCGATCCTTGACTTCCTCATGTACGTCAGAACAGAATTTACAAGGGACGGCACAAAATATCTCGCAGCACCAGAAGATTGAGCAACAATCTTTAGGGTCTTCTGCACATTTTCAGGCACACCAAAACTAAATTTTGGATCACATGCATCAGCTATCTCACACAACCTGATCTTTTTAGTCCACTTTTTACTCCACAGTTTTCTGGAATATGTCTTCCCACACTTTGTGTCCTCTAAAATACTAGTTTTCTCACCACTAACAGAAGCATTCGTATGATTTGATTCGACCTTCTTCCGCTTTCTTGTGTAAACATTTATGGACATCCTCTCGACACTGTTATCCACAACCGAACCATCACACACAAGTTTGTCGGCTTCATATTCAACTTCCTTTTCCTCAATGTCCATATCTATAACTTCCTGCTTTATTGGAACATCACTCTGTTGCCATCCATTTTCCTTGCAATCAGGGGCAAGACCTCCTCCTCCACCACCACCACCACCACCACCAGCAGCAGCAGAGGTCTCCAGAAGATCAATCCAGTCGTCCCCCTTTGTCGTTTTCATGTGCTTCCTTTCTCCTGATCCAGTCCAAACCCGTCTCCCTGACCTCAACACCCTAGCCCCAAAAACCCTGGTAGTCCTTCTCATCCCGACAGAAGGCATTGGGATGTAAGTTTTACTACAACAAACACCTGAATCAATCTTATCCCTTTATAAAGAAACCTCTGAGACAGAAAAGAGAGATAATAATAACGTACCCACCCACCCCACCAAGCTATTCKTGATATGCAGTGCAAGACCAAAACGGTGAACAATTCAGAAGCAAGGTTCTTAACCCAGATTCAATGCATGGCCAAGAGCTAGAATAATCTAAGATTGTTTGCCCAAATCAAAATAACTATAATAAATTAAACAAACAAATTACAACTAAAAATCTTCAACCTACAGAAATGCTCGTCTCTTAGTCGGAAATTCATTGTCCTTATCTTCTACACTAGGTACCAACTAACCGCAACTCAGACCGAAGTGCGCCACCAGCCTTCAAAATGTAGTGTGCTAAGCAACATTAAATCCAAACTAGAGTATTCTCAACTCAAACTCGGTAGGTAAAGCCAACTCAGCACTCAACTCAGAACGACTGGAACCCTTACTACAAGGCCAGGTACGTCACAGCACTAAAAAGGGTCCCTCCAAAATTAACAAATTCAGATGCAGAACACCCCAGATTCGGTTACTAACCCGGTCTAAGTGAGCCAAAATTTGGTCCCAAGCTGTTTTACTCCGCGACCTCCACTCCACAACGAAAACTATACAAAGAAGCGAAAAACGATGGGGGGAAAAAGGAAATCTACTCCTTAATAAACTCTAGAAAACCAAAATCATCTCCCAGAAGAAAAGAAACAACCTTTTCTCCATCAAAATGGAAAAGAAAGACAAAAAATTTAAAAATACATTATCAATAAGAAAACGGAGAGAGAGGTCGGAGACTAACGCAAAAGCGTTCGATCCGAAATTTTTTGAAGGAAATTCCACTCTCAAAATTGGAAGATCTGAGAATTTATTTCTTCCAGATTAGTCTTTCCGGAGTTATGGATATCACGTCTTTTTAATGGTTTACACAGAAGAGAGGGAAAAGAGAGCTGCGGAGGGAAAGGTTGGGTGGGAAGAATCTAGGGTTTATGATAATAAACCACTGAGAAAGAAGGCCAACTACTAGCGGAGTATTATTTACCATTGGATTAAAAGATTAACGGTTGGGATATCTGCGATGAATATCGAGAAAATTTCGATGTACCCAAGGACTAGGTGGACGTTTCAGCCCGCGCCTTAGGTGGAGAAAGAAGGGGCGCTGATATTTTAGGATCCATACTTTAGTGGTTTCTCTTTTGTCAATGACCGAAAAGTCCTGACGTGACAGCACAACCKCCTCACAGGAGTGAAGGAATTAATCTATGAGCGAGGACATTCTAGTCTTTTCAGGAAAAGTAGACAATCAGTTTTCTATGTGATCGGTCTATAATGAAAATATGAACAGTTATGGCTTCCGATAGCAGATTTAAGAGACCAAAAACAAAAAATAAAATAAAGAATGAGTTTTGGAGCAAAAGGGGAGCATTACTCAGATGCGTGGTAAAAATTCGGCGACAGTTGCTCCCCCAAAATAGGATTTGAAGGGGTAAGAGTCGGTAAAAGTTCTCCCCTCCGAAATATAAGGGATTTAAATGAATTTAAAAAACAGATTCTAGGARGGAGAGGGGAAAAAAATAGGATCAATTATACTAAGTCGAAAGTATATAAAATCCTTATTGGATTTAGATTACTTTTCAAAAGCTTGTGGAAAATAACATACATAATCACTGACGGAGAGGAATACCATCCACACCAGATTGGAGGAGGGGGGCAAAAGAAAGGAACATGCAATCCTGATCTGGCTTGAGATTACTTTTGAAACACTTATCGAAATGTAACATAGCTGCTCTACTAATTACAATCTAAAAATAACATACATAACCACTAATAGTACCGGAAACCATACACACAACTAGCATGCCTATACCGGTTTCAAAAAAAAAAAAAAAAAAAAAAACTAGCATGCCCATACAGCTCGGATATCCGGAAGAATGCATAACATTCACTAACTAGTACAATCTGCACAACTGGATTCACGCTACAACTCACATTATTTGTCAGATAGATAGCATGATTTGCGTTTGGCCTGTTAACTAATTTAAACTTATGCCAAACTTTGTCATACATGAATTTTATGATGGGCACTGTTTCCAATTTCCCATCCCAACCATGTTCAATATTAGGTTACTAATTGTATCGAAAAGGAAATTTAATCAATGAAATGGTAACAAAATATAACCTTACCACCATTAGCATCATCCTACTTCAGTTTTTTACCTGTCTGCCAAGAGCTAACTTTGCCAACATCACGGCCTTGTAACCTGTTAGAAAATACAGTTATACACTAACCAAAAGATAGGTTTCGCACCATTTGAGATGAGACGTGTTAATGTGTGCTCCGTATCTCTCAAAACATGCTCCTTTTTTTTCTTTTTAAATTAACAGAACTATCTTTTCCAAGAGACATCGAATTACCAAACAAACAGGGCAAGAGCCATACATTAGGAAACTGAGCACACCTGTATAGTCTGGGGTTGCTGTTCTAAATTACTGGAGAGGTCTGTCAATCTGTGATCAAAGGATACTTGGGTTCTAAAGGCATTTCCCCGAGAGTTTGTAAATTTGTTCAGAAAATATTCTAGGTAAACACCAATAATAAATCAGAAATACCCAACAATCATATTTTTTTTTATCAAGAAAGCATGTAAACTTTGGTACTCTTGATAACTGATTCAAGGTCAACAAAAAAATTTATTGATTATGACAACACAATCTTAAAATATTACTCAAGAAAAAAAGATGGGTTGAAAGTGTGGATTATTGTATTGATATTTTATTTTACCACTGCTATCATGGAAAATTATTAAACTTGCAAAAAAGGGGGACGGAGCTTTGCTAGCAATTACTAGGATCACTTGTCTACATTCCTCCATCACATTCTTCATAAAACTCAGTTCATCCTTTTGTTCACTATTCTTGCTAAAATGCAACAAGCAAAGATGGAAAGCCAAGTGGCTTCCACTAGAAGCTACTCTTAATTCCAAATTTTAGTAGTCAATTGTGGAGAAGAATGATAATGAATTTCCCATTGATCGTGGACCATGAATACTAACCAGTTTGCCTAATCATTGGTTAACTATCTATACTTGCAACAATTAAAGACTGAGGACCTTCAGAAAACCCTTTTCCTATATGGGATACAGACTGACCTGTTTACACTAAAACCCAAAACCAATTACTTGGGCAAAAACATCATATAGGACTTTCTGAGAATCTCATAACACAAAAAATGAAAGGGGCTTGCCCCCTGCAATTTTGTTCTTCAAAGGCTTGTACTACCATGAACCTTAAATGTACAACTTGCGAACAAACTAACCATTGAGATCTACCCACCATCCTGCATGCAATTGAGATAGCAAGTGAAAATAAGCAAACACACACTCATATATATGCTCTTCCATTATTTGTGTTATCCCATAAGTTCTAACCAGACACCCCCATACATATGCTCTTTTCAGAAAGTTGTAACACGAAAAATGGAAGAGCATGAATGGTATCAAAGCAACCTAGAAGAAAATGAAAAAAAGAAAAGAGAATTAAGAATGCATCGACGTGAAGTACCTTTAAGGAACCATGAAGCACAGATATATCTTTCGAGCATCACAAAGCCTGCAATGAAGTTGCTCCTTAAATGAATATTTAACAGAAAGGAATCCACTTCGAATCATAATTGCTTAACCCACTGCTCCACTTAATCCTGTATAATCATAAGGGGAAATTTTGCTGAGAAGACATTAGATAGCCAACTTTTACAAACAGATTGGAAACCTTAACGTTAAAAAATGCAAAAATTAACTAGCAACTCCCATGCATATCTTTCAAGAAACTATCAGAATTTTAAGCAACCTCATTGGACAGACATACGAGATAGCATTGACAGCACATATGCACCATTTCAACAGCAAAAGGTTTTGGAATTTTGAAAATTCTTGGTGGTCTCAAGTTACTCAGAATTTTGGTCATCAACATCAGGCAATTGAACTAAGTTGGCTGCATAATGGTGGAGTAAAAATCCTGCACTAATCTATAAAACTTGGTAGCAGTAATGGAAGCAGGATGGCAGCGGAAGTTGCATAATGTGAAGTCTAATTTAAACTTGTTACCAATGCATCTACCAGGTAGTATCCTACATAATATTAAGTTACTATTCCTCCTGCACAAAATAATAATAATAATAATTGTGTCAAACTTAAAATAGTTTATTTAGTGTTGCCATCTTTACATAGTTGTTTTCAAATGTTTCATGGTTATCTTATGATTTTATTTTCTTACCAATTCTGCTTATTTGTAAGAGTTACTGCTAAAGTTTCCTCACCAAAATATCCAGTAAAAATAGCTTGGTTATTAAAACTAACCAGGCATTCTTCCACGCAGGAGTTTAAGAGGGTTGAGATTCCAAATTTTGTGTTCAGACATTTAGCAAGAATGTCCCAGTTTGAATACCAAACATAATCACATTTATCAACATCTGGCCATGACTTGCTTTTTGCATAACATGATTTTCTGAAAGCAAACTTCTAGAATCCCATTCCACATTAAGTGATAAACTGATTCTCCAGACAATTTTGCCTCCCAATATCAAAATCCTGGATCCACACTGCTTTGCTACCATACTTAYAAACACCTTTAAAAGTTGACTGAGGAAAATGGTAATTTAACAAATTACAAGTTAAGAGAAAATGTCAACAGAATTGTTTTATTTCCCAGTATCAACCACCAAGTTTTGAACCCTTATTCCTCAGCATATCCAAAAACTATCAAAGAAGTAATCACTCACCTCAAAACATTCAGAGCGAACAGAGCCTTGAAATCATGAAATGAWAACAATAGATCTTCTAAATCAAACATAGTCTTCCTACTACTCCTAGTTGAATGTCCTAGTTTGGCTTGAAATGGATACTAAAGAAGATCTACATACCATATAATAGGTAGGTGGGAAACTCAGAACTATATCGTTGTTTCAACAATTCCTTCAATGCAAAATCCAAAGACAAGAAGAAACATTACTGCCATATTTCGACATCTACATAACCTGATTTTCCTGTCATTTTTTCCAATATACACATGTATAATACTCATATCACTTCATTCCAATAGATAAGCAAATACTCTTCTACACAAATATGAAATCATTTTGTATCAGAGAAAGCAGCATACAAAATTCAATAATGTGCTAAGCAAACAAAACAGATGTTGACCAATCTATGTTAGTTAAATGGCTATACATAGAGAACTTCATGATTGATACCTTACACTATGCAATTCAAATGCAGTTTCTGTCTACATATATTTTCCTAATAGTGACTGAAAAGATGACAAGTAATGCAGATGGATTCTGAAAACACTAATAAGATTCTTTTAAATGACTGTTTTTCTCGTCTAAAAATTGTAATATTCCTCCGTCTGTATCAAAAGATGCCCCTCTCTTGTTCCCAGATGCAACATTCCATAGATAGATGTACAGGCAATTGTTTTCCATTGAAGTCATTTTTTGGCAACTGTGGATGCACAAAAGGAACAAATTAAGTGATAACTAACCAACAAATTAGTACTTCTGCACCTATACGTTAGTGAGTGAGTAAAAAAACAATTTGGTACCTTTCCAGTTTGCTGCAGGTGCAATGATTTCATTGTATCATGGCTCTCTTCCACTCAAATTATGTTTTTAGGTGATATTGTGAGTGTCGAGTTGTGAAAATCTCATGTATATGAAATCCATGTGAGACAACACCAGGATAGGGAGACTCACAGGATCACATATATCCATAAAATCGCATGTATATGAAATCCATGTGAGACAACCTGAAGGATACTTCTATTAGTCTAGAACATTCAAATCCATTCATCAAACATCAACATTTGGCTCTAGATAATGAAATTATACAATTATTGAAACAAAAGCAAAAGAAATTCAGTGTAGCATTTACTATCACCAAAAGGACATAAACAACTTCATATCAACTAGCTGACCCTGATCAAGAACAGATMGTCAGTGATGAAAATGAACACAGCACTTGCAATATTGAACTTGGTAAGAAGAACTACAAATTCGAACAGCCGTTATATCGCAAGAGCAACAACAACCAATAAACGAAGGAACAAAAACCTAGCTATATGCGAGCAAATATTACAYCTATAAACAAGTATACCAATGTAGTACAATTAGATTTCTGAATCTCGGTGGAACATTGTTCGATCGCCAGAGCTCAAACAAAATAACAAACAAGTAAAGAAGAATTACTTGAACTACATGAAAAAATATAAGTTGTTGTTTCACCATCTACAACAGAACAGATGCATAAGAATAAAACCTAGAATTCGCGCAATTTGTACACTAGACCTATAAAAAACTGAATATGTGTAGAATAAGCTAATCGATACAAAACGAAGCTGAACGTATATAATTGAATTTATACCTTGCGTTAAGAAGCGACTGCCATTGCTTGCCGGGAATTCTAAGACGGATGCCCACACTTCTCTCTCCGTATGAACGTCTAAATATTCCCCCAAAAATACGAATTAAGTTGTGGGGTTGGCTTATATATAAAGACATCACATGTAACTTCGGCACTGCTCGGTAATTTACACATAGTTACTAAAATACTAGTAAGTTTTTATCTTCCCCTCTGTTCCCCTCTCTCCCCCTCTCCCTCTCCTACTCTCTCTTTGTTATATGGAAGAAGATGCGAATCTTAGACTAATAGTTTTTTTCTTTTTTAATATATAGAAGAGAAGATGTGAATTAAAATGATGATTTWTATATAGAAAAGAACATGAATCAAATTGATATTTATCSAATTCTAATCATACTGATGTGAAGTAAAAGAAAAAAAAGAACGTTTATATAAATTGAATTGTAATTTACACTGAAAAGATGGGATGACATTGTAAGGGTCAAGCCCCATTTACATTATGGTTTGCTTTGAAAAATTCTGCAGTACAATTGAATATATTATTTTTTTTGTCATATTCGATATCCATATTGACAAGATTAATTCGTCTTAATTGGAAACACAAATTTTTGTTTTTCCGCATGAAAAAGAAATCATGCTATGATGCTATTATTAAAATATTCAAGGAGTTACGCAAGAGTATGAAAGCTAAAAAATTAAAGCCTCATTTAAGCATTAGAGAATTCCTTCAATTYCAAAAGCGGCTATTGCAAAACAAAACTATGTCATGAGAAATAAAAAGTACAAGATTATTTTCACATAAGAAAATGGCAAAACTAAAAGATGAAAGCATGTAGAGGAAGGAATGTGAATTTATCTAAATATTCTCCAAATACTATAACTCACAATACAAAAGCAAAGAGCTAAGACAAATAAGTAACATTCTGTTATGTTAAGAATTCCGCTAAAATCCACTACACTCGTCATGCAAGTTGAGCCTAAAATGAGTCATAAGTGGGATAAGCCCAAATTTGACTAATCTATCTCGTGTTCCTTTTAGTGATTTTGGTTCTACTCCTATGAGGGAGAAGAACCTCTTTAAATACCCCTCGCAATCTGGAGGAATCAAATAAATCCAAGACATGAAARGAACACAAGAGGAAAGAAAAGTGTGAAAAATCAAGGGCTTTGGTGAAGGTATCTGCTACCTGCGAAGAAGGAGGAATTGGAAGAAAGTTGATCAGGCCAAATTGGACTTCTTCATGCACAATATGACAATCAATATCGATATGCTTCGTTCGCTCATGAAAAACTAGATTTTACCAATGTGAATGGGACTAGAGTTATCAGAGTTATCATCGTAAAGAAGAGTAGCCAAAGGTGGAGAAAGCAAAAGATCATGAGAAGATAATGCAATCATTGAATTTCACAAGTAACCGAGCCAAGGCTTTATACTCAGCTTCAACAAAACTCCTGAAAATAGTGGATTGCTTAGAAATCAAGACAGGAGCCAAAAAAGTCATAAAGGCTGGTAATAGAACAACGAGTGTGAACACAATCGGCCCAATCCAAATCAAAAAAAGCCTTCAAGTGAAGATCATTCGGGGAAGGGAAAAAGAGACCTTGCCCTAGGTTATATTTCAAATATCATAAAACGTGATGAGTAGCCTTGGGATGATAGATGGTAGAAGTAGCCAAGAACTAGCTAAGTTGCAGTACAACAAACAATATATCTAGCCTGGTGTGAGTCAAATAAAACTTTCCAACTAAGCTACGATGCCTAGTGATATCAACAAAGGTAGAAGCATCAGTAGTACAGAATTTATGAGTGCCAGAAAGTGGAGTGGAATCTAGTTTAGACTCCAAAAAATCAAACTCATCCGTAAGCTCCGATGTGTATTTTCTTTGACATAAATTCAAACCACTAGATAGAACAAGCATTCCAAACCCAAGCAATATTTAACCTCACAAAGGTCTTTGATCAGAAAAAATAGAATGTAAATGATACTTGATACCTTGAACAACAACAAGATTATTGCTAGCAATAATGACATCATCCACATATATCAAAAGAGCAATAAAAGTAGAGTCGTATTGCTCGGTGAATAAGTTGTAGTCACTCTTTGAGTGTTGAAAACCAATGAAAAGCAAGGCCTAAGTTAACTTAGCATTCCATTGTCGACTAACTTGTTTAAGGCCATAGAAAGATTTCTTTAATTTGCATACCGAAGGAGATGGAATGGAGACACTAGAAGAAGAAGCAAAAAAACCAAGAGGCAAATTCATATAAACCTCCTCAAATAGATTACATGAAGAAATGTATTGTTAATGTCCAATGGTGAATAAACCAACTCTTTGCAATTCCAACTACCAAGAAAAGTTGAATGGTGGTAATCTTGGCCACAGGAGAGAATTCATCAAAGTAGTCAATGCCTTCCTTGTTGTGTGTATCCTTTAGCAACCAACCGAGTCTTAAATCGTTCAATAGTTCCATCAACCTTGTATTTAACCTTATAGACCCATTTGCATCCAATAGTTTTCTTGCTTTGGAGTCTAAGCAGAAAATTCTACTACTATAGCATTTCTCCATTCAACACGTCTGATAGCTTGGTTATAAGTCTTAGGTTCCACCAAAGCAGTAATATTCAAGGAAAATGACCTATGGTGAGATAATAAAACCTCATTCAACATGACAAACATAACCTTGCAAATAAGAAGGCCTTGTAGTAGACCTTTGTGACCTTCTAGGAGGAAGAGGAGAAGAAGGAAATGGCTCCTATGCGAGAGAAGAAATAGGAGAAAGAGGATGAGGAGAGGACTRAAATGAAATGTCAATAGGAGAGGAAGAAGAAGGAAGAGGGAGTGAGTGGGGAGAGGAAAAAGGAAACTCATACTCATGAAAAATGACATGTCTAGAAATAAAAATTTTATTGGAAAGAATGTCTAAAAGAATGTAACCCTTTGAAGATTGTGATAAACCTAAAAATATGCTTTTAATTCTTGGATCAAACTTGGAACGATTATGCTATAATGTAGAAGAAATGGTAATGCAACCAAAAATTCGTAAAAAGGAATAAGCTGGAAGTTTTTTATAAAGAACATCATATGGTGGATGATTATTCAACAAAGATGTTGGAGTGATATTGATCTAAGTAGACATCATATTGAACACAATAGCCCCAGTAATGAATAGGTAGTTAGAATGCAATTCAAGTACTTGAGTTATGTTAAGAATGCATTGGTGTTTCCTTTCTACAACCCCATTTTGTTGAGGGGTATCGACAAAAGAAGTTTGGTGTATAATTCCTCTAGAAGAAAGAAGGTAGGCATGAAAAATTCAAGACCATTGTCTGATCTGATCACTTCAATTCTTTTACTGAATTGAGTTTCTACCAAATTGCAAAAAGATTGAACAAGAAGTCAAACTTCAACTTTGGACTTAATTAAATATAACCATGTAAAATGACTATGAGCATCAATGACAATGAGAAATATGATTCTCCATGAATAGTAGGATGCTTGTAAGGTCCCTAAATATCAAAATGAACTAAATTTAAGCAAGAGGATGATGTAGAAGTACTTATAGTAGAAGGTAATTTTTTTTTTTTTTGGCTAATGGACAAATATTGCAATCACAAGAATTGGGAACCTTAATAGCAGGTTCCATTTTGTTGATAGTTTGTAAACATCGAAAAGACAAATGACCAAGTCTATAACGCCAAAGCAAATTGGGAGTAATACTATAAGAAAAATTACAAGTAGCAGACCCTGTAGAGAAAGATGATTTAACAGCAAAATGAGAAGGTAAAGTGTGCGGTTTGAATCCTTTCGCAAGATAATAAAGACCATTAGCCTTACTAGCTAATCCGATTATCATCTGCCTCATAATGTCCTGAATAATAAAGATATTAGAGTAAAATACAATGTTATAATTTGATGATTTTGTAAGTTGACTCAAAGATAATAAATTGAGAGTGAAATTGGGAACATACAAGACATTGTATAGTGTAAAAGAATGCTTGATATTTACATGACCTTTAAAACATTGTGCAAAGGAACATAGGATGAAAATAATCCTAAATGACATGCAATATGATTTGTAGCACCATAATCTAATATCCAATCCAAAGAATTATGCTGCTTGATGTTACCTATAAACTCATCGCAAGAAGGCATAAAATTGACTGATAAAACGGCGCTTGATTGGCAACATGATGTTCAACAGGTTTATTAGCAGAAATGTGTAACTTGGAAAGAATCACCATCAGAGCATCATATTGTTCTTGACTAGTACCAGTGGAGAAGTTAATAGATTGATTCTCTATAACTTATTTTTCAACACCAAGATCAGTTATTGCAATTTGTTTTATTTCCATATTATATCCAATAGTTTGATTCATATTAGGAGAAGATCTGCCTCGAGGCTTCCAACTAGAAGAATAACTATGCTTAAGGTAACATCTTTTTATTGTGTGACTTTCATAGCCACAAAATGTGAACAACAATTTTCCATGATATCCATAACCAATCCTCTTATAAGAAAAGTTACTCGAATTCGCAACCAAACTAGCATTTCTTGAATTAGACCGAAAAGATATATTAGTTTGCGATACTGTAGAATTCATGAATCATCTACTTGCCATAACTTGCACATCAGATTAATTAGGAAGAAATGATGAATAGTTCAATTGTCTTTCAGACTGAATCACCATATTAAAAGCTTTACCAATTGGGACAAAGGTTTTATCAACATCACATGTATCTTAACATTGGCATAATCTTCATTCATTCCTTTAAGAAAATGAATAACATCATCTGCATCTAGATAATCTTTGAATACATTCAACAAACCACAATTGCACTTAGGTGAAGGAATGGGTTGTAGTATTTGCCATTCATCGCAGAGAACCTTTAATTTGGTAAAATAATAGACAAATTACATATTACCTTACTTTAGACTATGTACATCTTTCATTAAATAAGAAATTTGGAAAGAATCGCTTGTTGAAAATCTTGTATAAAGATCCACTCCAAATATCAGTAGCTAAATTTATCCAAAGCACACTCTGTGCAATCGAAGGCTGGGCAACATTCAAAACCCATGATCGAACCATATCGCCACATTGTTGCCAAGCTTAAAGATATTTTTCATCTTTTGGATCAGGTTTCTCAAACTTCTTATCAATGAAATAGATCTTACTTTTTTGACATCAATGCCATCTATATCGACCGACTCCATGAATGATAATTGCTTGCAAACAATAGATGTTGAACAATAATTAGAAATGGATTCTCGTTTGGATGCATGTAGAAAGGACTAGAAATTGGTATATTACACTTCTTCATCAATCAATTTATCAATACTCAAGTCAAATTCTAAGAGACACCAAGCAAAAAACAAATAGAGCTTCAATCATAGGGAATAAACAGTCCAAATCAAAGAAGGTAATCAACCAAAAACATTCAACAACAATTTAGCATTTGTTTTGATACTATGAGAAGAAGTAGCAGAATTGAAAAATGGAAGAATGTTGAGAGAAGAAGCTGAGTTTATTTGAATATTCTTCAAATCATATTGAAATAGAAGAGACGTATTGAAATAGAGGAGAGGCTTTGCCTCTTGTACAAAATTCATATCCTAACCAACTATAACTAATATTACATCCTGTAACTCGCAATACAAAAGCAAAGAATTAAGATAAATAAGTAATAGGATATTATGTCAAGAATTCTACTAAAATCCACTACAATTGTCATGCAACTTGAGTCTAAAATGGGTCATAAGTGGGATGACCCAAATTTGACTAATTCGTCTCATGTTCCTTTAAGTGATTTTGGTTATGTTCCTGGAGGGAAAAGAACATTTTTCAACATTTTCCTAAATTTAAAAGCAACTAAGTTTATTTTTTTAAATAAAAAATTTAAATCAATTACTTTTAATCTTAAACTAATGTCATGAGAAATATGTATTTGTAGGCGGTGAGAGCCATCAATTAGGTTGTGGTTAATCCATTCCTCAACCAAGACACCAGCCAAAAACTAGAACCAAGCTGAAAAATGAAGCAATCCATTCCAAGTGTTGCATACCCAATTGCAATCTCTTGGAGCATGAAACTCTGTCTCTGCTCTATTTCTCACATGTTGTAGTGGTCGTTGAAGTACAAAAGTCATCCATGGAGGAGCTTCTTGGTATATTTATACAGCTAAAGCTGCAATTGAAGAAATCCAACTTATGGCTCGAGGATAAGAAGTAGCCACAAGTACACAATCATTGTGCATGTGAGCAATCCTTTTCATCATATAAATTACTTTCTTCCGTACATAGGTCATGTAAATATAAGAAAAACTACTTCACGCCACAAGGTGTAGTAGACTATTCATGTTGCGACATGCATGTTCAATTGCCAAAGAGAGTAAGAGAGGGAAGTGAGGTTGTGCCTTGTGCTTCTAGACAGTGGCATAGCCAGTAAACTAACTAATCTTGGGAAGGGGGGCAAATAATTTTTTGGAGGGCCAAACTACATATTTTTAAGTTTGAGTTAAATTTTATATTCTAAATAAATATAAAAATAGAATTTTAAAATCTTTAAGAGCGACCAATGCCTCCCTTCCACCATGTAACTCTGCCAATGCTGCCAAACAAGGTCCCGAGCTGCTGGCTGATAATGGTGGGTGCAGTAGGTCATTGGCAGCTTGAATGAAATTTGGGATATCATCTCCAACCCTAACATCAAGGTAAACAAGTTGAAGTCGTATATTCACGAGACTCTCTACGAGTAGAAAATTGATTAAGAAGTTAAAATCTCATCCTTAGTCAATCATTCAATAGTCACAAACTTATTATTTGTGCTCTTCTCTTGGGAAAGGCTAGAGGAGAACCATATCCAAACATCTCTTAAAGGTGTCACTTATCAAACCAAAAGGAGGCCCTCCTCCCATTCTCAATCACTTAACATAACCACAATTGGGGTAGCTTATGTTCATGAGTTTCCCTTCTAGGTAGAGAATGCACTCGAAAAGACCTTGGACTTATCCTCAAGAGTTGCCTTTTTGTACTTAACCTAAAAAAGTTTGTCCCACATCAAATTGGTTTCCGCTAATAATCTCCAAGCCAGTTAAAAATAAAGTTCATATATAAGCAGATTGAGCTTCTCACATATGATGGAACCCAAAGTCAACTTTCATAAGTTGCAACTTCAAGTTTAGTTCTCGATGACCAATAATATCCATAGTTTGTTTTTGGGATGGATGTAGGGAAATAAGTTTTTTTTGCCACTCAATAATTTATGATTAATGATAAATGTCTATAAACTTTTTCTTCACATCATTTTGCCACTCAGCAATTTACAATTAATGATAGATGTCTTAAACTTTCTTTTCACATTATATTGTCCTTCAACTATTTTCGAGTTGTTATTTATACCACTCAATTAAACAAATTAATATGATATTATTATTCAAACTCTTTCCATTGCTCATTACCCACTCAACTTAATTACTTATGTAATTAAGCATGAAGTTTTAAGGAGAATATACATTACACACTATTGAAATTATAATTTTGTGGGAGAAAATCATCTATAAAACTTTTGATTTCACAAAAGAACTGCTCTCAACAAAAAAGAAAAGTAAAGAAAATTAAAAAAAGGTTGTCTTGTCGAGATTGGCATCTCACTAGTGTCATGTTCTTAAAAGCACAAACTCCATGTTAGTGTCAAATTTTTTGACCTAAAGTTGTCAATTTATTTATTGCTAATAGACCTTAAGTGTTAAGATACCAAATTTGAATTGAGCCTTAAGATACCAAATTTGAAATGAAAGGCATCAATATTACAAAGGGATATTGGTTCCCATCCATATCTAATAGCTTGAAAGTGATATGCTTTGTGAAATCTGCTATGAAACATACATTAAACACCACTCATTGCTTATATAATTAATGCATATTACAAGAAGACACAAGTAGAAATCTAACTACAAAACTAAATATCATGTACTAGATTCAATAGCAACCTCTGTAATATGCAAACATGATAGCGAAAATAGTTTAATTGGAAACCATTAATTAAGAAGCAACTAGACTTCTTGCTTATATTTTCACAATTAAGTTGAGTGGGTAATGGATAATGGAAATAGTTTGAATGACAATATTATATTTATTTAGTTGATTAGCATAAATAAGTACTCTAAACTAGTTGAGTAATAAAATAATGTGAAAAGAAAGTTTAGGGACATTTATCATTAATCTTAATTATTCAGAGAAAAAATTAATTTTCTTAATCTAAAATTAATCTGTGTGAGAAATGACTTCTTTTGCACTATCGTATATCATGTTCAAGCCACGGAGACGGAGCTGCTAATAATGTCAAGAGAACAAATGAAAGAAAACAAAAAAGGGATTTCTTCTTTGAAGCTTTTTGCAAAGCAAAACCTTTGAATTTGTAACGGTTGATAAATCGCTTATGTTCAACTCCTTATTTAACTTGTCTACTTTGTTTTTTGAGTGACTGAACCAAACTAAGTTAATACTAAAATGTTCAAGAAATGAGTAGAGAAATTTGTTTAACCTCAAGAATATTCATGAATAAGTTGCAAGTACTCTTATGAACATATATTTAGTAATCCAAGAGACATTGTACATAATATTATTAATAAGACATAGTCATGAGTAGAACTTTAACTAAAATTTTAAAATTAATTATAATTATTGGTTAAATAAGTAATAACTGAGTAACTCTTAAGAAGAATTAAATTCTCGAAGAACCAATCTTATGTACTATATGTTGAAATTAACCTACTAAAATCACAAAAATATAAATAAATGTGCTTAGAGAATCATTTAGACCGTACATGAAGAATCTATCAGATTCATGTGATGTGAAACAATGAAATGTAGATTAGAAGTTAAAATACAATATCAAATCAACTAGCCATATTTCCTTTATATACATACATCGTCTATAGTTAACTTTTTACATCAAATCCAAATATCAAAAAAATAAATGTTAGAATTAGAGCAATTTTATTATTGGACAAGTGAAAGTAAGATAAAAGGATAAAAATGTCCACAAAATGATTCTTACATAATGTGATATGTGGTATTTAATATATTATAAATGGTTAACTACAAAAAACCTCTATAGTTTGGACATTTTGTCAAGTTAATTTCTCATGTTTCAATTTGACCACTTTTCTCCCCAACTACGGAGTCCATCCAATGTTTGACAGAAATTTTGGTAGGATTTATTTTCCTAATAAATAAATTTACACTTTGACCCTCCTTATGTCCATTAAAATGCAAGGACAAAAAAAAAAAAAAAAAAACACTCTTAACTATTATTATTTTCATTCTCAAACTCCCAAGATGTTTTTGTCCCCATTAAGTGCTTCCAACCAACTACCCTCACACGCACACACATATTCTCTCTCTCTCTTCTCTTTTACGAATAAATTTCTGATTGATTTTATCATATTTATTTGTATTGGCTTATTATTATTATTATTTTTGATAATTAGGTGGACAAATAACACGTTTGTTGTCTGTGTTCATCCTGTCCGCATTCTCTCCCATTATTATAAAGTTTGTTAAAAAATCGAGTCTTACTTGAATTTTTTTATTGACTTGTGCCAAATATAGATGAATAGCATGGATATGGTCCCCTCCTATTTGTTTAATCCTTTATCTGGATTTGTGAAAGCCAAGTTTTTTCTTCTTCTTTCCTCAAAATGTGTATCACAATGCATAATGTGACGGATTAGGCTATGTTGTTATAATGTGGCGAATTAGGCTTTGTTTTTCCTTCAACTTTGCTTCACATAATCAACACTCATAGAATATATATCCTTTTCGAAAGCCACATAAGGAAAAAGGAAAACAAGAAAGAAAAATGGCAACTGTTGAAGATATTTTAACTAGTGTATAGCTTGACATACATGGGAATTTGATTTTTGAAATCAATCAGAAATTTATTTCGTACAAGAGAGGGAGAAAGTGAGGACAATTGGTTGGAAGCAATTAATGGGAAGAAAAAAAGTTTCTTGTGAGTTTGAGAGTGAAATAATAATAGTTAGAGGTACTTTCATCCTGCATTTTAGATGGACATAAGGAGGAGTGGAAGTGTGAATCTATTTATTAGAAAAATGAGTCACACAAAAATTTCTATCAAAAGCATTGGATGGAATCCCTTAATTGGGAAAAAAATAATCAAATTGAAACTTGTATATTAACTTGACAAAGTGTTCAAACTATAAGGGGGTTTTTGTAATTAATCACGTTATAAGTTATAGATTTAAATTATAGATGAATAATGAACCTCACCTATCTTTAAAAAATATGAACTTATTTGTAATTTTACATCGTCTCAGGAATTAGCTTGAAACACAAAAAATTTGCATACTGCTTATCGAACCATCCACGACTTGTCTCGAGTCTTTGATTGAGGTTTTGTTACAAGTTCAAAAACTTAATTATAAAATTTGAAAAAATAAGCCCACAATTGGGATTTTCTAATAATTTCATAAATAATATGGCTTCAAATATTCTAATAGATTCTTGAATAGGACAGAAAGTATTGTAGAAATAAGTGTATTAGGAGATTTTTAATCAAATAATATCATGAAATCACAATTAATAGTTTAGGTAAGGATATGATTCCGCAGGCGTTGGCCGTGTTTTCGGTTATCTGTCCACAATCCAACCCATGGTTGGCTGGAAAAGACAAAGAAAAAGAGAGAACCTTTTAGATGATCATCATTTATCATGTGACGAAAATCGAAGCATATTCAAAAGAAAAAAGAAAGTGGAAAATCGAAGCCTTCAAATGTTCAGACAGAATTTTTTTATTTATTTAATTTTCTTTTTGGGGAAAGACAGATGTGGACAAAAGTTAACCATAGAAACTCTAGCTTCTAAATAATCCTCRGAAAAAGAAAAATAAAAYTCAAAAGCATCAGCAGATCACRAACTTCTCTTCGTAATATTAGCAGATCATTTCCTCGTACAAGTTGTAAACCGTAATTGTTCCATTGTTTCTTAAATTCGTCAATTCTCCATTTTCTTGTTTCATCTTCTCCGATCATTCTCTACAATTCTGTAATTTATCGTTATTATATATGTACGCTATAATACTTCGGGTAAGAATCTACGAAGATTTGCTTACCAAAAGGACAAAAGAATCTACCAAGTTTTCGTGGACTTTTTTACTATTTTTGGTTTTCCTTCATTTGCTTCAAAATCTATTTCTTCTTGAGGATTCGTGCCTGCTTCGTTCTGCAATTGATTCTTTCCCCCATTGCATTTGGTTGATTTCTGCAAATTAGAGAAGGCTCTCTGTCTTAGAAAAATCTTTGCAATAGTGCTGAAATTTGTTCGTGACGTGTGTGTATTTGTTCGTATATTTATCTTGCGAGCGTGAGCATTTATCGTATCTGATGTTTAGTTTGATTCACTTAGAGGGCTTTGAAGTTGTTGGGATAAACACGTGAATCATAGGAAAGACTTGAAGTTCTGCAAGGATCACACCTTGAAGTAATAGATTTTGAATGTGTTTCTATTCCTTTATTTTAGCTTAGTTGATGGAATAGAGAAAAATGGAAAATGGAATGGAGAAAAATGGAAAGGGAGGTTTAAGATTAAGTTTATTTGCTTTGTGGTGTTGGATACTAGAAGATTAATCATTGTAAAGCTAATAGTAGAATTGAACATTTTCTTTCTACAAGTTGGTCATCCAGCTGGGTTCATTAAATGGTTGGAATCCATAACTCACAAATAGGGTATTTGCAGTTACTTTGCTTCTCTCACTGATTGTCTAGTACAGTTGCAATGGTTCATATACATATGAAGTTAATTCCTTTGATAGTCCTGTCCATAAATGGATCAGTATTTGAAATAGGGATTTATAGCCAAACCTCAGGGAATAGATAACCTTATCTTTGTTTTGAGTATTTTGTCCTCCCCCTTCCCCCTTTCTACTCTTATTTATTATTTGGTGGTTGTAACTAGAGAATGAAACTTTGCTTACTAAAAGTCATATTAAGTTGAAACCTAATTACTTGTTGGGAAAAGATTTGAGATTTACATGTTTCAATTGTCAGCTTAATTTATTTTTAGATTAATTCTACTCTGATCTTTTCTACAGGTACCTTATTAGGGATTTAAAATTGAACTGCAGGTCTTGACTGTTATTTTGGTATAGTTTGAGTGCATTAGTAGCTTTGGTGCACTAAAAGTGTGATGGCCACTTCTGAAGCAGTTCTGCAAATTTCGAGTGGAACCATGCTGCATCTTCTTGGCTCTAATATTTGTCTCAGCAGATCAGGCTTGGAATTTCCTTCTATATGGTTCTGTAGGAAGAAAAGGGGATCAAAATATATGAAATCCTTTAAATGTTTACAGTCATTGGATAATAGCATTAGGATTCATCAGTATCTGTGTCAGAATGGCATCTCACATGGATTTAGTGCAACTGACAAATTGCGGTTAGTGAGGTGCAAATGTCAAAACGCTGAAAGTGTTGGTGGCTTAACAACAGAGGGTCGGAATGGGACATGGTTTGTGGATAATGCGATGGGTTTTGATTCAATTAATGGCAATATCCCAAATCTTCTAGAACTTAAAGAGTTAAATTCTGAAAAGGAATCATACAAC
The DNA here is from genome assembly GCA_001752375.1 of Rhazya stricta. NCBI lineage: Eukaryota > Viridiplantae > Streptophyta > Magnoliopsida > Gentianales > Apocynaceae > Rhazya > Rhazya stricta. Next base: position 3,721,577 of record MEJB01000018.1, read on the forward strand.
TCCAATGGCAAATCACCTTCTGTTGGGGCAACTCAAGACCTTTTGAACAAGTCTAAAGCAAGCTCCATTGAGGATGAGGCATGGGAACTATTGCAGGAATCTATGGTATATTATTGTGGCAGTCCCATTGGAACAATTGCTGCAAACGATCCTACCAGTTCGAGTGTTCTGAATTATGATCAGGTCTTTATTCGTGATTTTATACCTTCTGGTATAGCTTTTCTATTGAAGGGAGAGTATGACATTGTTAGGAACTTCATCCTTCATACGCTGCAGTTGCAGGTGAATATGATTATCTCGCATATGTACTGTTTTTCATTGCATATTTCCCCTTATCTGTCTGTAGCCGATGGAAATTATCTCTGAATTCATTAATATCTCCAACCCAGTATTTGTTTCTATGAGGAATGTCAGCTAATTCTGTTGACAAAGAAAATTTGAAGAACTAATTTTACACAACTTTTTTGCTATAGAGCTGGGAGAAAACTATGGACTGCCATAGTCCTGGCCAAGGTCTGATGCCTGCCAGTTTCAAGGTACGGACAGTTCCTTTGGAAGGTGATGAAACTGCTACAGAGGAGGTCCTGGATCCAGACTTTGGAGAGGCTGCAATTGGCCGTGTGGCACCAGTTGATTCTGGTAGTGTCAACTTGAGCTGATAATTTAACAATTAGATCTTGTATTTTAAAGTTAATGCAGTTAAAACAAGAAACGCCAATTTCAGGGTTGTGGTGGATTATCTTGTTGCGTGCATATGGGAAGTGCTCAGGAGATCTTTCAGTACAGGAGAGGATTGATGTCCAAACTGGAATTAAGATGATACTGAAGTTATGTCTTGCTGACGGTTTTGATATGTTTCCCACTCTGTTGGTAACCGATGGTTCCTGCATGATAGATCGTCGTATGGGAATTCATGGCCACCCCTTGGAAATTCAAGTAAGCATATCATTTGGTCATTGTATGAGAGTATAATTCTCGAAATTGTTGTGAAGAGCATTTTCTTAGACAATGCTACATTGTATATAATACTTTTTGAACAGAAAGATGACTTAGGAGGCTTTCTTATTTTAGTAAGTTACAACTCTAGGGGGAGTAGAAAGGAAGCTAACTATTTGAAGGGAAAACAACTTGCAAATGAGCAAAGAGTACTGTAACTGTTTGCTATAAAATTATTCAAAATATTTCAAGGCTAGAGAAATCTTCTGGGTATATACTGGGATCATATTCCCAAGTTGTATTACTTTATGCACATGTCAAGACCTAGAGAAATACACAATGCATTTTGAGGATTACCTCTAGATAAAAGTCTTTAGTATAATAATTGAATATTGAAAATGGAAACTGACATAGAAGACAAATCTTCAAGTTCAAGAAATTGTTTGTCAAAGTGTGCGTTTCCATCTCCTTTGGGATGGTAAGCTTAGAAGATAAATCTTCGTACATATGTGTTCGTGATAAAGCATTTATACTCTGCATTCTCTTCTACATAAATTGCACTAATTGGACACGARTTTAGTTTTTTAAGCCCAGGAGGTAAACTTTTTCAAGAAGCGAGTCATTAGAGGTCTCTTTTTGAGAAAGATTCCAAGACTGTGCTTTGAATATTTGAAGGACTTAACAAAAAATAAAAAATAAAAAATAAAAATAAAAAGAATTAAGTAAAATAAGAAGAGAAGCTTGTAAAATTCTATTTAAATTAGTTAACTTAGACCATATCCTTTCTGTGATTTCAAGCCATTTCAATTTTTCACGAAATCCTGCAGTAGATATTTTGGCCGAGCAAAATGTCTTTACATATTCTCTCCAGTCTCTTTCTCTCCTAGTATAGTTCGAACATAGAAACAGATAAAAAGAGAGAGATAATTCAGAGTATATAGGATCAAAAGTATTACTAGGATCAGTGCCAAAAGGATGCAGTGTCCAGCAAAGTTTGTCATGATTGACAATCTATACTGCAAACATTCTGTGTCTTCAAAGAGTTTCATTTGTTTTCATTTTTATCAGCTGTGCTACTTTCGTAATCTGCTGGTGGTTCAGGCTAAAGTGTTTACTCTTTCCAGTTTGATGGTTTTTCCTTTAATTTATGATTCTGCTCTTAATAAGAGAATTTCTCTTTTGGTACTATGACTGTTCTATTGCAGGCATTGTTCTATTCAGCATTGCTCTGTGCACGTGAAATGCTTGCTCCCGAAGATGGATCAGCTGATCTCCTACGAGCATTAAACAATCGTCTCGTTGCTTTATCCTTCCATATTAGAGAATACTATTGGATTGATATGAAAAAATTGAACGAGATATATCGCTACAAGACTGAAGAGTACTCATATGATGCAGTTAACAAGTTCAATATTTACCCAGATCAGATTTCACCTTGGTTGGTGGAATGGATGCCTAACAGAGGTGGCTATCTAATTGGAAATTTGCAACCAGCTCACATGGATTTCCGGTTCTTTTCTCTGGGAAACTTGTGGTCTATTGTCAGCAGTCTAGCAACAATGGATCAGTCACATGCAATATTGGATCTTATTGAAGCCAAGTGGGCAGATTTGGTGGCTGAAATGCCATTCAAAATATGTTACCCTGCTCTTGAGGGTCAGGAGTGGCAGATAATCACAGGCTCTGATCCAAAGAACACGTAAATTTCAACTTTGATGTAATATTGTTGTTGTTCTTTTAACCTTTACATGTCCTTCAACTTATTGAATTATTCTTACCTGGTCATTTATCTCTTTTATGATGCAGCCCCTGGTCCTACCACAACGGAGGTGCCTGGCCAACTTTACTTTGGCAGGTAAGGAATGGTTCTTTAACTTGAATTTGGTACTCAATTAATTTGATTGACTCAATATACATTTTAATGGTGTCTGGTTGAGCAGTAACCTTCAACCAATTGATCCTGAATTTATCTTATGAGTAGTACAGAATACAAAACTCTCCATAGCTCAACTAATTTTAAGTCTATTTGTATGAATGATGGTCATATTACTGCCTCTGTTCTTGATCTTAGACCTCCATGCACAAAAGCGTGTCTCTTACTTCATATCCTTAAGACATGGACATCTTTTATAATTGAGTTAAAAAAACCATTCGAAACTTTGTTCCTTAGATTAAGATCACCAATAACTTTCAATGTTTTATGAGATATGAAAAAGTAATTATATCACATTTTTGTGGTGTTGTGTCTCCTGACTTAGTTCATGGTCATGGTATGGAAATCCTAGTTTGGATATTGTTTAACATAGAGGTTTTTCAAACACTTCGAAGTAACTATCTTGATAGGCTTTGAAACCAACATGTGATAATGTAATTAACCTCTTGTTTAATTGACTGACTATTCATCTATACGAAGTAGCTACCTGCAAAGAATTCCTATTGCGCCCATCCTCTTCCGTCCACTTTTTGAGTATGAAGGACATTGACTTCAGCGAGTTAGGCAGGAGGTAAAATATCTGTTGTTATAATGGTTTATGTTTATCTTCTCCCTCTCTGTGAGGGATCTTTTGAAAGCATCCAAGTCAGTGTTGAGAAAACCATCTTTCTGCACTACAGTTGCATGAAATTCTCAGGACTCCATCTCCATCTTCAACTTTCCATTGACAGCTATAACAGCATTTTTTGAAATTAAACTSAGGAACAGGCACATGCTTGTATACAAAAGTACATCCATTTTGGCCTTATATTGATGTAGAAAATGTATGCTGTCGACATATTCTTCTTGAGATACTATAAGAGATGAAATAATAATTTACTCGATCTTTKGTCGTGTTGTTCTTGAGATACTCTGATGAGACTATAACTTGCTGGATCTTTTGCAGTTGACTGTTGCATGCGTTAAAATGAATAGACCAGATATTGCGGCAAGAGCTGTTGAAGCTGCAGAGAAGCGCCTATCACTTGACAGGTGGCCTGAATATTATGATACCAAAAGAGCAAGGTTCATTGGTAAACAAGCCCACCTCTTCCAGACATGGTCGATTGCAGGATACCTAGTAGCAAAGCTTCTCCTTGCTAACCCCAAGGCAGCCAAAATCTTTATAACTGAAGAGGATTCCGAGCTTGTAAATGCCTTCTCCTGTGCAATCAGTGCCAACCCAAGAAGAAAACGCGGACCAAAAACTTCTCTGGAAACCTACATAGTCTGAAATCAGGGGGCCTATCATGAACGGATCTTCTAAAAACAGCAATTGCATCTCCCTGGCATGTACAGCTGAGGTTTACATTTGCATATAGTTCAAAATTAGGTATTCTTCCATCCATGATTTATTAATATTGGATGGCCTAAATTATGTTGTAATTTCATTGTTTTAAACGCAAGATTGTTACGAGTGTATCAGTTGACATACTGATTCCTGCTATAAAGGATACTAATATTCATTAGATGTATATATGAATGAATACCTGTGTACTGGTCATATTATATACAGATTAATTTGCATATCTTAGTTGTAACAATAGAATGGCCTTACTTCACCGTCAAGAAGGGAAAGAAAGAAAACTTCTGTCTCCAAGTTTAATTTAGATTATAGCTACATTCTGTGAAGCAATGTCTAACCAAAATGCTCATCAAGATATGGAGGAAAAGAAAAGCAAGAGATTTAGGAAAAGAGAGTATAGAGGTTTTCTCTGTTGAAAATTCTCCATATGGCATCTCCACAACAATGCCCTTTTTATAGCTTCCGTTACTAACAAAAAGAACTTTGTTATGCAACTAATTTATGGCATATACTTGGGAGCAGACCATTCCAGCAATCTTGGTTAGACCTTGTCTTGCCAAAAAAAATGACCAAAATACTTTGTCAAATTGAAGTATTTTCTCGGCATTAGTGAAGAGAGATTTGAACAAGTACTATGGCAAAGTTTTGTGAATGATTAAACCTCATTATTCAACAAATGTTTGCTGCAAAGTTTCAAGWAACTGTCAACTAGAAAAGAGCATTCTGAATCCTTGAGATATTCAAAACAAAAAAGAAGCTGCCATTTTAGAGATATTCAGATCACGCAAGCTGTCTCCATGGATTACTCACCAATAAGATACAAAGACTAAAAGCCAGGAGAACTAGCACTATGATTGACAAATATATACTTTTGAACCAATAAAATCACCTTAGAATATCATATGAATTAATATAGTGATCGCCTACAATAATCACTTGAAACATTAATCTTACAACTAATCCATTCCAAGAAAATGACTTCAATTGTAAATAATCGAACAAAATTACATATAATGATGAAATTCATTATGTTATGATATTCTATTCATTTTGAACTATTAGTCAATAATCACATATTTTGATAAAAAGTTTCGAATCTTCTAGTATTTTATATTATATATTTTTTGCTACATTAATCATAACAGTACATATTTATAAATTTCTAAGATAGTCCTAAAATTGAAAAGAAAAGGCATTACAGCAGTTAGATACAACTACATTATTGCTTTAATTAATATAAAAAATATATATAACAAAACGTATATTAAAAATCTCTAATTGAATCATAACTTGCGGTATGAGACTGATGACCAATTTAAAGAGAAAGAAGTGCGAGAACATTATTTGCTGTGCTTGTTTGCCTTGGCTCAGACAGAAGAATACAGCTTCTTCTTAGCCCATCATGGGCCCAGAGGCCCCAGATACTATTCTAACAGCCGGCATGATACCCACCCAAATTTGCCGGCCCAGACTCACATTCCTCGGTCGTCTCCCTAACCTTCAGATAATGCCCATTTCCACATTCTCCCTCTCTGTTTCCCGAGCGCACAACTCTCTCATTCTCCACAAGTACTACTCATTTTGCACCTGACTGCTTAAGAATCTCCACCACCACTGAGCAATGAAACTATCGGTTGATAACAATGACGAAGGTGGTGAGAGGACGGCGAGTTTTGCCTCTACAACCTCCTCCACCACCATTACRAGTGTTGAAGTGAAGCTCAGTACGAGTTCAGGGTCTGAAACCACCAATTCTGCAACTTCAAACCTCCCTTTATCCTCCAACAAGCGTCATGCAACTTCAAGTGATCCCTGTTGGAAAGCGATACGTAGCATCCACTCAGACCCCGCCATGTTCAGTTTGCAAGACCTCAACTTCGTTCAGAAACTTGGGAGTGGTGACATTGGCACTGTGTACCTTGTGGAGCTTAMTGGCGCCAGAGGGTGCAAGTTTGCAGCTAAAGTGATGGATAAAGAAGAGTTGGCAAGTAGGAATAAAGAAAGTAGAGCAAAAACGGAAAGGGAAGTCTTGGAAATGTTGGACCATCCATTTCTGCCTACGCTCTACACTACCCTGGACACTGCTAGGTGGTTATGTTTGTTAACTGAGTTTTGTCCCGGTGGAGACCTTCACATTCTCCGGCAACGCCAGCCGGATAGAAGGTTCGGTGAAGCTGCTGTCCGGTAAGTGTGGCCTCTTCTTTCTATCTSCTACATCAAACACTATTTTCCAGCACATTTTCACCATAACAATTAAGTCTCCATCATAATGGTCATCTACTCATGTTCTTCTAGATTTCAAGAATTATGAATTGCAGTTTGGATGGTGGACTCTCAAATTATAAGTTAGTTAGATCTGCTGTCTTTTTGGGTCCTGTTTCTGTCTGCATCAAATGGTCGACTTTTCATTTTTCTTCTTTGTTTTATTCTATTTTCTTTTGGCTGTTTTGTTGAGGTTGGTTAAGGGGATCATTTAGTGAACTTTGTAATAAGATATAGTCAAATTCTTCTTGTTACGTTACATTATTGAATAATGTAAATCATAAGCTAATTAACTAATAATGATGGACTTTTTCTTTTATATGTCTTTAGATTTTATGCATCAGAAGTGGTGGCTGCTCTAGAATATATACACATGATGGGGGTAATCTACCGAGATCTAAAGCCTGAGAATGTACTCATAAGATCAGAAGGTCACATAATGTTGACTGATTTTGATCTGTGTCTAAAGTGTGAGAATTCAATACCAGCAGCTCAAGTTATTGCTGATAATTCCCCAGAAAATATCAACAAAACCAATAATTCCAAATCATCTTGCATTCTACCAAATTGTGTTGCACCAGCTGTTTCGTGCTTCCAACCCAAGCGAAGGCGTAGGAGGAGGCCAAGTCATCATGGGGCCCTCGGGGTCATGGCAGAGCCAATCGATGCTCGATCGATGTCATTTGTGGGGACCCATGAGTACTTGGCTCCAGAGATTGTATCCGGGGAAGGCCATGGTAGTGCAGTGGATTGGTGGACTTTAGGGATCTTCATGTATGAGTTGTTATATGGGGTGACTCCTTTTAGGGGTTCTGATCATGAGTTCACTCTAACCAACATTATAGCTAGAGCCCTTGAATTCCCCAAGGAGCCTACAGTGGCAACCTCTGCTAAGGATTTGATCAGACAGCTCTTGAACAAGAATCCTAGCAAGAGAATGGGATCTACAAGGGGAGCCACAGCAATCAAGATGCACCCATTCTTCAACGGGGTGAATTGGGCACTGTTGAGATGTACAACACCCCCTCATACTCCCAGGCCTTCCAATTACAGGGACACCTTTTCATCCGGTGGTCATGACGCTTCAGTAGAATACTACTAAGATTTCTATGTTTGCTGCTTCAGTAACAAAAAGAAGCAAGGTTCCTCAAATCGTTTATTGAAAAGTATACAAATATATATACATTCATGATTCATTACAACTGGTATGATATAATTTGATGAAGAGATTAATGAAAAATATCTCTCCTTTTGCCTTTCCATATATATATGCACTATGCAATGTAAAAAATTTGCTGTAACATTTTCAAATTAAGAACTGTCCTAAGTTGAGAATATTATTGACTTTATTCATATTCATATAATTATTGCAGAAAACAAAATCTGAAAACACATTCAGCACC
>MEJB01000018.1:3730392-3773138 GCA_001752375.1 Rhazya stricta
TGATGTAGAATACTATAACTATATGCTTATAACATGAACTACATAAATCCATATTTAAACATATATATTGACAGTAAGAAATATCCTACATGAAATAATCCAATACAACCATAACCACATTATTCAACACAATCTAATATAATCATGACATATTACATAACATAATCCAATATAATCATCACAAAACACATAATGAAATAAGTAGGTGAGTATGAAAATTTACTTATTTGGAGTCCTTAATGTCAAAATTTTACTTTGATTGCAAAGCAGAGTCTCTTAGGTCGCTCATAATGTCAATATGCCCAAAACAACCCAATTATTATTACAAAAAAAAAACTCATTTAACACGATTATTTAACTTCTAAAACATTTTACGCTTATCTTATGAACGTCACTTATCCCGATAAATCAGTATCTATATTTCGAATATAACTATGAAATTCGTTTGATTAATGAAATAAAAGAAACGATGATTTCACCTTTAATCCTGCAAATCCTAAGTGCTGTGTGTGAAGCTGTGTTGCGCCCTCGACATGCTCTCAGGCAGCGCACGCAACAGCCCTGGACGCGCATGGTGCCTGATCGCGTGGGCGTCTGGTGGCCTAGGCGCCTGAGCGCTTGGTTGCCTGGGCGCCTGACGGGCTTGGATTTGCTCCTTCTGGCTGGACTCAACTGAACGGAACAGAAACTGGAGCTCGGACTGGTCGCGGCAGCCCACCGCGAGAGAGAGAGAGAGAGAAGGGCGTCTCTGTGCGGAATCTGACCACTGCAAACCACGAGCACCACCGACCTGGATCGAACGGCGGTGGCAAACAGCAGGTCTAGCAGACTCGGCTAAGCGTGCAAATATCGGCCCCAGCACTGCGCGAACTGTCGACAACAACTGGTCAATGGGTTGAGCCCGAGGAGCTCCATCCGGTAGCGATTGGAAAGTTCTGGATCTGGTGCAGCTGTAACTTTGGAATCCATCGAACGAACGACGAAGATCTGGATTCTTCGGGCAGCAAGAAACCGAGATGAACGTCGTCGCGASGTCCAGATCTGGACGAGTCTGGTCGAAGCACGGACAGTAGACTAGCTTCTCTTGGTCGAGCGTTGCGCAACCTGGCGGAGTGACACACAGCAGCGGACGGTGAGGTGGACTGCGACCGGGGCCTGCTACGAACCTCTCGAGCAGTGATCTCGAACATCGACTTGAGGAGATCCGGACGGACGATAAGGAGGTCGCGCGATGTTGRTAGGGAGATGTGAGGCGGTGAGTGCAGTGGGGAGGGGTGGCAACGGCAGTGTAAGGGCGGCGGCGGCGRCGAGGTGGAAAGGAAGAAGAAGATTTGTTAGGTTTACTTACGGTTTTAATTTTTTAATTTTTTATTATTTTTATTTATATTTATTATTTTTTTCCAGACTCATGCCCTAATCCAATTCTTTGAGCCTCCTCATCCCATAATCAATTCAGTCCAGCGAATTAAATTCTTCGTGCTTTTCTTTTTGTCATAATATAGTTTTCGAACGAGCAACGAATAGGCATAACAAATCAAATCTAGACTAACTAATTAAAATCCTAATTCAATTAACATGATAAAAGACAAATGAGATATGATCCACAACTTTGGATTCATGCAATAGTGGGAATCATCAAGGAAGCCAGATGAGAWAAAAATCTAAAATTACCCGATATTCCCATATACTGGGGAGTTAGAGTTACGCGGATAGTGTTTGAGTGTCTAATCCTGCAAGCTTCGGCCCCTTTATTCCTCTACCCGCCTAGTTCTGCAGATTCATATTCACAGATCTATCAAAATTGTTCTCCGCACAAAGAAGAAGAGAGACTACGACAACTTTTGAATTTCGGCAGGCATGACCATAATCAGCCAAGCGACCAATCCMCAAGTGTAGTTCAAGAAATTTGGCGGCAGTCTGTTATTTAGTCTGATCAGTAAATTCCAGATTTTTTTCTCTAAAAGGAGGACGCCAGAACTATTAAAGCAATGACTTTAATAGACACAACGTATTTTGTGAATGCATTCGCTCCTTGCACTGATTTTAAATAAATTTAAAGACGCATTTGATAAATAGCTACCTTTCTTCTCCCAAAATATGTTTCTCAGAACTTTACCTTTTGTGTCCCTTTCTCTGTTCTCATTTCCATTACTCAACCCAATCTAAGATGTCCATAATTGTGAATTTCCGAGATGGTAAAGCTTGTCTTCATCCACATTCACTTTCCATTGCTTCCTCATTTTCCTCTTATTCTTCTTCTATTTCTCCCCACTTCCGCCCTCAGTCATTAATGGCTGCCTCCACACCCATTTTCTTCATTTTATTTTGTCGGTCAGTGCTTTTGCCATCCTGGTCATTCTTTCTTTTTGGCTGCTGTAGATAGAAAAGAGAAAAATTAACCTCGAAGAGAACTCCATTAGGTTCCAATAAAAAATTACAGTCTTTATGTTCTATTTTCGATTTCCAACTTGCGTTGTGGTGGAATGCTTACGATTCTTGTGAAGATTGAATTTGATCGCTCGGCTGTCTTTTCATAATTGGGAACATTCAGATATCCTCCTTCTGAGTAAAGGAGTTCTGAATTTATTTTCTGGAGAAGATATTTTGTTGATTTGACGTTGAAATTGCTTTGCACTGTGCGGGGATGGAAGTTTCAATCTTGGTATAGAAATTTTTGGGCATCGAAATTTGAATTTCAATGGAGCGTGATACGACTTCTGGCGATGAARTTCAAAATTGTGAGTGGACCTATTTACTAAATTTTAGACTTTCTGAGCTGGATGTTCTTGCGAGGGACTTGGTTCAAGGAAAAATTCATTGTTATTTTCAGAACCACAATTTTTGTTGCGGCTGAAGGGAAGTTTTACAACCTCTGAAATTTGCCAGTCAAAGGGAAGCTTTAACTTATCTTTCTTCGGCAGCAAATCAGCTTGCGAGGGACTTGGTTGAAGTCCTTTGCTTCTACATGCAGTTTCCATGATCTTTGATGCTCCGGATATTTCAAGTTTTCGCTATGGGTGCATTGGGTTTCTTCGGTTCCACACTGCAAAGTGATAGAAATGAGAATTGAGAAATTCGCAGAAGGCCATATTTTGTGAGAAGAAAGGAAGGTATTTATGCGTCTTTAAATTTTCTTAAAATCAGTACAAGGATCGAGTCGTATTCACTAAATGCAATATTTTTTTGGAATAGATTCTCGAAATGTAATATTTCTTTAAAATAGATTCTCGAAATCCGTTCTAGTTCATTAGTGACATTATTTTAAATAGTTCTATTCATTTCAGAAAAAAATACACAATATAAGGGCTTCTCATCAAGAGAGAATACCCATTATAGTTTAAGAGCCATCTTACAAAGAGACATATCTTTGTTGGGTGAGAATCCCAGTGGCTTTTTTCCTATCCATAGGGTCTCTTTTCGGTTGAAGGATCAGTAGGCCAAAACTCAGAAAAAAGAAGCACGCGTTCTGCTTTTTTTTTTTTTAATTAAATAAGAGATGAAGTATTAATTTATTTATATTAATCGCGAGCACGACCGTATTTTTATATATACTTTTAAGTCTCTCACATATCTCTTCTCTTCTCCTTTCTTAGAATTATTATATAAATATATATATATATCGTAATTTATTGATATAATAGAGAAATATACTGTAATGATTTATAATCAATATTCAAAATTTTGAAACTGATTTCAAACAAGAATTCCATGGAATTGTTTTATTGATCTGAGATAATATATAGCTATAAAGAAACCATTATTTCCWGGAAGTTAAAGTACTGAACAGTACGAGTTATTGGCTCAATGAGCAGTCTCACAAGCTGGTAAAGATATTTTTGAGATAATATTATATATCATCGTTGTTATATCCGTGACTTAACCATTATTTGATGTGATTTCATAAATTAAAAGTCATAAATTCAATTTGGATACAGATGAAAAATCCATCAAATATGTTTATTAACTATCAAATCCGWCATAAGTATGTATAAAATAAAATTCACCASGTCAATTACTAATTCTATATGATAGGTTTACTGAAGCTTTGTTATGGCAGCTCAATGGATAAAGACATCCCACCTCTCATCTTTCTCCTCAGGACCTCATCTCTGTCTCTCTACCTGACTATCAATTAAAGAGGGAAGAGGGTACTTTCTGAAGTTCCTTTCATTTCTCACTATAAGTTGGAAAGGACTTATCAAAGGATGACAAGGCTTTAAAATTAGCTTTCCAACATGGGATTGTAGCTGTAAGTTTGTAATTTCAACTAGAAACTTTACCTGCTTGCTCATCAGATGTCTTCGTCTCCTGAATTTGTTAGTAACTCAATACCATCACTGTCGTTGTAATCTCCCTTTCTGGCGGCACAGATTGATCCGAGATAATGATATGGTCACAACCTGCATATATATACTACGATATATTGAGACAAAGAGATACATGACTAGACTTCTACAYTATGTTTTTTGAGCATGTAATCGATGATGATACTGAGCATTCGCCTGATACAAAATACTTCATAGAAACTCTGTAGACTTTGAAAAGAAAGAAGAAGGTACATCTGTTTCTCATTGGACTAACTAGTATAAATAGTGAACCATCAAAGAAAGTTCCCAGTAAATAATCTATGTTTCAGATAAAGGGACGTGTAAACCAACAAAAATGTTCTAATGTTTTCTTATATCATATTAACGTATCACATGCAAGAGGCTGTGCCTAGGCAATGAAATTACCAGTGTAAGGTTTTAATACCCACCTTGTGCCAGTTGGACATTGCAGATGCGCAAGAAGTTGACATTGATGAATAAACCAAATCAAAGCTTCGACAGGAATGCATCAAATATCTTGGATATTGCAGAAGAACCTTTTCCAGCAATTTCCAGGGCCCAGGAGTGAAGTTTTTTTGGAGAAAAAGAGTTAATTCRGAGGATTGGGTCCATAAAGGAATCAAGTATTTCAACCGGGGCTGCTACTAACTATGAAATGGTCAACTGGCTCAAGAATTGGATGTAATGCTGACTACCCTCAGAAATTAAGAGAATAAATCCTGGAGTTTGTTAACATCTCATGCAAGGACCTTCCCAGTTCATCAGCTTCTCAGTTTTCTCTGGATACAATAACTCTTGAGTGAAACTGGAGTTATAAATGCTTATCATCAGATAAAGTCAAGCTATGTGCTCCCCACATTATCTGAGAACATGATGTCAGGCACATATACTTCATCAGATAATTGGGCTATCAATCCAGCCAAAACTTCATGTAAATTAGTCTCCTTCAGATTCATACTATGACTTGCAGAAAATAAATGCATCTTGTTCTCCAACTCAGTCCAGCTGCATCCAGTGTCCTTCTTTAGTGCCTTCTCCTTCATCAGCTTCCTGATCTCAGCTAATTCATTCCACATCCTTAACTCTGCATATATATTTGATAACATGATGTGGGCTGAGGTATCATCTGGATCAACCAACAAAATCCTTTCAGCTGCATACTTACCCAAAGTTACGTCTTTGTTAGTTTTGCAGCCTGACAATAGACAGCGCCAGACCACCTTATCTGGCTCTCCTGGAAAGCTCCGTATAAGATCATATGCTTCTTTTGTCTGTCCCTTGCGTGAWAATAGACTGACCATACAAGACAAATGATCTGTCCTTGGGATGATTCCATGGTCTGTGGTCATGGAATTGAAGTGATGCAATCCCTCCTCTAAAAGTCCCGCATGTCCACAGGCAGATAACACCCCAATAAAAGTGATATCGTTAGGTTTAACCCCATTTCTCTGCATCATATCATAAACCTCCAAAGCTTCTTTCCCAAAACCATGTTGTGCATATCCCATAAGCATGGTGTTCCAAGAAACCATGTTCCTCAAAGGTAAGGTATCGAAGACTTTCCTAGCAGCATCCAGACAGCCACATTTGGCATACATATCGATCAGGGCACTTCCAACAACTACATTGGAATCAAATCCAGGTCTTAGRATGCGGCTATGAGTTTGCTTACCCCATTCAATTGCTGGTAAATCTCCACAAATGCTCAAAATGCTGGAATACGTGTAAAGGTTAGGGTCAAAACCATTGTACAACATGTTGCGCAGGAATCCAATTGCTTCTTCATAGCGACCAGAGCCTACACAACCAGCTATCATGGTATTCCAACTAACAATGTCGCATTGATCCATTTCATCAAAAGTCTCCAATGATTCCTCAAGGCAACCACTTCTCATGTAGAAGTCCAAGATTGCATTGCAGACAAAAGTAAATGAATTAAATCCCCATTTTATGATCAAAGAGTGGATTTGTCTTCCAACTTGCATTTCCATGCCACCAGCAAAGGCTCCAATAACAGATGCAAATGTTTTCTCACTTGGCTTTAGACCTGAAGCAAGAAACTTGCAAAAAAGTTCAATGGCCTCTCTCTTCCTCCCAAGTTGTACACAACCTCCTAACAGAGCAGTCCAAGCAGACAAGTGTGGCTCGTTCACCYCTAGAAAAGCCTTACGTGCACATTCCAGTACTCTGCACTTGGCATAAAAATTAACCAATGCAGTGACAACGAACTGATCCATTGTAACACCAGATTTGAGAGCTAGACAATGCACTTGCATTCCAATTCCCAAACTCTCTAATGCAGCACAGGCACCAAGAACGCTCGCACAAGTAAACTCATTAACTCCCAATCCCGACCTCAAAGATCTCAAGAAAATGCTCAATCCTTCTASATTATCCCCACACTGGAAATAACAGGACATCAAYGAAGCCCAAGCAACCAAATTAGGCTCTATGATAGCATCAAACACTAGCCTAGCTGAGGTCAACAATCCGCATTTGCCATAAAARTTAAGCAAGCAATTATTCACAAAGCTATTAGAGCTTTCCTCAGTCTTATATATCCTCCCGTGTACTTCCTTCCCAGTTCTTACAGCCCCTACGTTAGTGCAAGCAGATATAGCGGCAACGTAAATATAATTATTGGGATTAAACCCATCAAGAACCATGGATCTAAAACCATTTAAGGCATTTTCCGCGAGACCCATTTGAGCATATGAGGAAATCAACGTCGTCCAAGAAATAATATTTCTCTTATCCATTCTATCGAACACTTTCTGAGCAGAACCAACATCGTTCAACTTTAAGTACATTGTGAGCAAGTGATTGTTCKCATAAACATYTGGTTTTGAGCCCGAAATGATCCTCGCGTGCACTGTTTTCCCGTTCAGAATTGATTTCTTGTCGATGCAAGAACGTATCAAGGAAGCAAAGTTCATTGGACTSAGAGTTGAACTTATAATGGAATGCAAAACTTCGATTCGTGGAGTTGATAGGCATCTTGTTTCCCACCAATTCTACCATGTTAAACCCATGGTSTTAATTTGCAGATGAGCTTTTGGGTTTGAAAGCTAGTTGAGTTTCATGGGATTTTAGAATTTTATATGATATACTTTTTCACATAATATTATTAAAAAATAAAATATAATCTTTTGACTTTAAGATTACCAAAATTTAGAATTTTAAGTTCAAATTTAAGAAGCTAAATTCCTGCCTTGTCATGCATCTTGCAATTCCTTAATAGGGATTAGACGATAGTGATAATCTTGATTTGGTGATCGGGAATGATAGCGATTTTAAAATCATATGCAGTTCTAATCTCATACACAAGCATTGTCCTTACTCCRATTAAATAGGAACTTATGGTGCATGCTTTTTTACAAGGGGTACCGTCATATAAAAGAAGAAAACAATAGAAGCTATTTGACCCTCCGAAACAATAGAGCATATTAGCCGTCCCATTAGATACTCTGTCTAAAATCAAAATCAAGAATTTGGGCCAAATGTTACAACCAATACATTTCAGCTTGATTACAAAATACACCCACCGTTGCATGAAATATCATACGGAGGAGGAGAAGAAAGCTCACATGAAATAGCTAAACGCTGCAACCAGATTAGATCAATCGCCATGTATTTATTAACCTGACCACTTAGCATACACTTTTACTTTAGTCTCTTAATAGCCATACGATAGGAGAGTAAACAGATTCCTGACAGACTTGTAAAACCGCTCTTATGYAGCAACAGCTTCTGTGGGTTTCGATTCAGATTCAGCTGGAGCAGGCTTTGATTCAGATTCAGCTGGAGCGGGCTTTGATTCAGGTTCAGCTGGAGCGGGCTTTGATTCAGGTTCAGCTGGCGCAGGTGTTTCTGCTTCCCAGAAAGCAGTCTTTTTTCCAGTCTTGGAAACAGTCTGAAGGACTGCATCCGGCTGTACATTTCCCTTCACGGTCACTTTTTGCTCCTCAATGTTAATGTCAAATGATTCCACACCTAAGATTATTTATAGAAGAATAATCAGTTGCAAAACAGTGTAGGTTTAGTATTGCTGAATATTTCATACAAATGATGAAACTACTAAACATGAACAATCCATGAAGCATCTATAAGAATAACATCATAGCTTATATGATTTGACTTTACTCCTTTCCTTTGCTGAATGAATTGATCTTTTGTTTCTGAACGCAGCAGATAAATACTCATTTGGTATGTAGTCAAAGACATATACTATCTTAAGTACACACCAATCTCCACAGTATCTTAGACTCTCACAAGCAGAGATACTTAAAGAAGTTCTGAATACAAAATGACCAATGCTTTTCATAGATAATGGTATTCGATACATGGACTTCTTAACATAACCTACGCTATTTGAGCTTGATCTAATCAAGCATYRGAAGGAGGATGTTGATCCCTAAACAACTTTAACATGTATTAACTTGCAATTACAACAGCATGCAAGTATGAAAATAAAGATTTTTGAATATGCTCCCAGGTGCAAAACATGATCCATTCTAGGACACTTCCAACTTACAAATTCAAGGAGAAAATAATCACAGTCAAGAAAGAAGAGTTATGCCTTCCACCCAAGGGGAGAATTGAYATATACAAGCATACTAACAAGAACCAAAATGTCTCAATCATGAAGACGAAATTAAAAGATCAAGCAAACAATTCTCATCCCAGGTTGTGCTAGAGCCAGACAACAAGTACACTGAAGAACTGGTCAGGCAATATGATCATAATATTCTGAAATGAATATGGCGCACATTAGATAAGCAATATGAYAGCTGATCAGGAAGCTGACATACCGTCCATTTTCCCTAACACCCTTTTGACGGCTCCAACACAACCTTGGCATGACATGCCAACCTTGAGGACGACAGTCTACAATTGGAACAAAGAAATTAGAAGATTAKATTATAAATGGTGAGTATAAATTAGATCATATAACCAACCCCATTCAAAGCTGAAAGCACTGTCATCTTAGTTTAAAGGAAAGGAATTCAAGCCTCCTCCAGAWTATGTCCCTAGCCATTTCCTTCAATAGAATTACAGTACTCTCCGGAATGACACTCCCATCCTTAACTCTCAGCAAAGAATAAAAGCAAAATAATATAGTACCTTGGGGTTAGCGAACAAGTCCTTTCAAACCAATTCAAATATTGCAATATTGCAGTTTGATTATTGCAGATACGAATTGCAATTAACATCGGAAAAAGGATGATGGTTGATTATTACAAATCCTCAACAGTTCAATTGACTGTTCAAACTTAAGCAACCACTACAATCCAAAACTTGGAGCAATTTTCGCTTACGATTAACATGTCAGAATCTTTAAAYCCACCCAACGATATGAAAAGGATAAGATATACRAAGAACGATCAAGTTCATGAAAGAAAATGACCCATATCAAATTCTCCCCAACCCAGATGCAATTTTATGTTAGAACCACCATATTGAAAAGCCAAAAGATGCATCCGCGTGAAGCCTATTTCAAATTCTAATATCAAAATTTACAAATGATTGCAAAATCATCTACTTCAACAATCAGTGTTCGCAATCATATTATATCTTTAAAACATCAAAATTGTACAAAATGGAATCGAGATTCTTTAAAAAAAAAAAAATACAAATTACAAGGAAATACCTGAGACATGATGTCAGACAATCAAATTTCGAAGATAATTCGTGAAAGAAGCTTCTGGAGAGCAGAGAAATCTGTGCAAAATGGAATTGAGATATCTCTGACTAGGTGTTGAAGAAGAGGCTCCGGTTTGCTATTTATTTATGAAAAAGAAGAGGCACCCAATGGATTTTGGTTTTGATTTTACTTCACAGATAAATAGTTGTTGACGTCTGCTCACGGTTGACGTGAGCGACTTTGTTTAGTCCTTTCCGTTAACGCAACTCTAACGGTTTCCGTTATACTCTTTCTTTTTTCTTTAAAGAAAAAGAAAATAGCTTTTATTTTTTTAAATACCAATTCAATAATTTAATAATTGGTATTTATGCTTGAATTCTTATGCCTATTTAAAACTTTCAACGTAAAAAGTCCGTTTCTTTTTCCATTTATGGTCTTTTGAATTACGCACTAAATATTTAAATATTTTTTATATTTACATTCGAAAATAATTCATAAATTAAAAAGAAATGAATATAATATCCTCTTAATTCTTGATAATATCCTATTAAACTTGAAAATTTCTCTTCCCAAAATAGAAAAAAAAATAAAGAAATACAAAGACATTTGGAGAGTTTAATTATTTAGTCAAGATATAAGTAGTTGATTAATAAATTAAAAATAATCATCTCTTTTTTTCATGTAAATAATTATACATAATAGAAAAGAAAAAGCATATAAATAAATCTTGATAATTAAAAATATAATAGGTGAGACGATTCGAATTATTTATTTTCTCSAATAGGAGATGATAAGATACTCAGGGTGGATGGCCYAATCGTGGGTATATTGGTTACAACAAATCAATTGGCGTTTCTTTGAAGCCATATGCGTGTGGGCCTCAAATTCGTATTCCTTCAAAACCACTAGAAGCCTTTTTTCATAATATATGGTAGTACAAATGATGTTGTTCCTCTTGCAGTACCACATCTCAAATGAAGTACAACTCATACAAATCTTTCCGGGTGACAAAAATTAAAAGGGTAAAAATCATATGAGGTCTTTATTTAATTATTGAATAATATCAGTCGATCGATCTTTTTTTATCCGTGAATGCACAGTTAGTTATCTTTCAGGATTTGTCTGACTGAGTATTTGTGAGGTCTGTCACAAAAGCAAAGTTTATTTGTAACGAACTCTCTTATCAACAAAAATATAAGCAATGCAAATATGATATATTTTTTTTTTCACATGATCTCTTGCATTTCCTTCTTGAACTAAAAGAGGATGTCGGATCTTTTTCAATAATATGTGTTTATAGATTATTTTAAAGTTAGGAATATCTTTAAAATCGTTAGATGAATAGATATATATTATATCTTGATTACTGTGGAGGTAGATTCATGACATAAAAGTTAAGAAATTCCTTTTGAGTAATATAATAAAATTTTGAAAAATTACTTTCAAGGTCCTATGAATATCCTATCAAGTCCTTAAGAAAGGTAAAAAGTATAATATAAAATAAAAAATCAAAGAGAGAATTGTTTTCTTATCTTTTCATTTGCCATTTTAATTCGTAGAGATTTCTTCGCTCCATCGATAGTCTAGCTTCATCTTGCGTGGTGTAATAAGAAAGTAAGGATGATGTATTAAGAGATTTGGAGTTTAGAAAATGAATAATTTTAAATTTTTTTATAAATTTTTATTGCTTTTTTTAATTTCAACTTTCTCTAATTGATGTATAAATTCTAAAAATCATTCACCATTTTTTTGGGCTGCACCTTTCTCACAAAATCCATATTTCAAGGTACAGAAATTTGTACTTTACAATGGAACACGGAATGTTGTTTCTAGTTCTTTAGCACTTTTCATGCACAAATTCTTCGAGCAGAACGCTGTAAATGTGAAACCTAAGGGTAAAATACGTGTACMAGCGAAGGAACAACGGTAATCAATCTTCAGTTCAATGACAACGGAAACCTACTTTAGGTTGATGCTTCACATGGGACGTGATTGAACTGTGAATTAAACATGAATCACTGCAAGTTTGGTTTTCACTAGCATTTGTATAAATCGGGGTAGTGTTAGCAATTTATCTGAGCAAGGATTTCTGATTTCACCTTGTTCTCCAAGCTTGGTAAGAATGGGAATTCTGGCCTTTTTGGTTTCTGCAGTTCTCGTCCTGTGCTTAGCTGCCAACACAATGCCTCATCTCCTACCCTCTCCTCCCCCACCAGCGGCGGTGAAGCCACGGGCTGTGAGATGCCGGTCTCCTAATTATCCTTTCTGCACCAATACTCTGCTCGCATGCCCGCCAACCTGTCCTAGAACCTGCCTAATCGATTGTGCCTCTTGCAAGCCTGTTTGTAGTGAGTGATTTCGATCTTTAACAAGCTATACTTGATGCACTATTGGATGATTTTATTCAACTAATTAAATAAATAACTTTGAGCAAAATCACTATGAGGATTAAAAATTCATGTTTCGTATTCTTTTTTTATTTTTTTATTTTTTTATGCAGGTTGTAATTATCCTGGTGCTGTTTGTCAAGACCCTCGTTTTGTAGGCGGAGATGGCATCACATTCTACTTCCATGGTCGAAAAGACAGAGACTTTTGTCTAGTTTCCGATGCCAATCTGCATATAAATGGTCATTTCATTGGCAAGAGGAACCCTAAATTTAGCAGAGACTTCACTTGGATTCAGTCCATTGGAGTCATGTTCCACAACCACAAGCTTCTTGTTGCTGCAGAACGGACCTCAAAATGGGATGATAATGTGGATCGGATCGCTATATCCTTGGATGGAAACCCGATCTCTATGCCCACTAATGAAGGTGCAAAATGGGTTTATCAAGATGTGACCAACATCACCATYACTCGAACGAGTAACACAAATGGTATCACAGTCGAAGCCTCGAACAATTTTAAGGTTACTGTAGCTGTGGTTCCATTAACAGCAAAAGATTCTAAAACACATAGTTATTTCATTAATACTGATGAAGATTGCTTTGCACATTTGGAGCTGGCTTTCAAGTTCTTCAACCTCACTGATAGAGTGGATGGAGTTTTGGGCCAAACCTACAGGACCAATTATGTGAGTAGAGCAAAGGTGAATGTGCCAATGCCAGTCATGGGGGGTGAACACAGATACTCGACTTCTGGACTCTTTGCTGCAGATTGTGCTGTTTCTCGCTTTGGTGGTGATGCTATTTCCAAGAACAGTTACCTTCACCATCCAACTCTGAACTGCAGGAGTGGCATGCGAGGAATAGGACTGGTTTGCAAATGATACAGCAACTAGTACTGAATAGGCTATAAATTAAGYGCATGCTATACATTAATATTTACATTGCACTTGGGGTTATAGCAAATATATCCAGAAATGTACCAGGCAGCCCAAATGAAGTAATAGTAATCGATATCTTCAGTAGCTCAATTATCATCATTGACTCTTCTTTGCATGTTTWTATATAGCCATGGTACTTGTAAATAACCAACTATTTAAGGCAGTTAACGAAAAATTAGAATTATAATTGGTTATTTAAGGAGGCTATACCATAGCAATAAATARTTTATTATTTACTGTGGTTCTTTACAAAGATAAATAGCTTCATTATTTACTTTCACAAGCTAAAACCGTGATAAATGTTAGAGTGTTTACGGCGGCACCCTAACCATTGCGAATGTTTTGATAAACCTTTTCAAATTTTGATAGACAGAATGATTTAAAATTTTCGATGATTTATATTTAAAAGTTTAGAGTAGATGTTCATAGAAAAGTCAAAYGGAAAGAAAATAACAGATCATGTGATGAACAACGGTTCCTTGAAAGATCAGCAGCCACRACAATGTGATGCAAATTAAGGTTACTCTGAGAGGAGGAGATTTTGGAGGGAAGGTTTTAGAGCAGAATAAACTGCAAACCAGCCCTCCTGCGAAGGATGAATCTCATCCCAGAAAAATGACAACTTGGGATCATCACATACCACGTACTTATTTATTCCAAGATCGTTGATGCTCCCACATGAAGATCCTCTACCAGTACCAGTACAACATGGCTTCAATACTGGATTCTCCTCCTCAGAATTTCCTGCAATCATTAATAGAAATTTTTTTTTGGATCGAGTGCCTTTCAAATGCTAATTAGTAACCCTTAGTTAACCAGTCTTCCATATGCTTACCTGGATTGCTGTTTTGTATATCTAAGGCTGCCATGAAAGCGCTGTAGAGGTCGAGGATCTCAAAAACAGGTGAGCCACTTTGATTGTTAAGTTTTTCCACAGTTTGCTGCAAGATTTGGTTGTGAAATCTGGCAATGGAATTCCCAGCTTCAGTGCAATTTGTATAATCAATTGAGGCTGTCGCCTGAGGCAAACACCCTATTGGCTCCACTGCTGTAATGCCTACTTTCTTAACTCCCAATCCGTGTATGCGTTGAAGGTTCAACTCTAGCTGGCTCATCATCGAATTGGTAAAACCYGGCAAATCCTGTCTCTCATAAAATACAAAATATTACTTGTGCTACGGAAAAGGTTAAAAATCAACGTGTCTCTATTCAAGTATGTGTCGCAAGCGAAGTAAACTTTTAATTTTTATTGTAGAATTAATGACTTCATACTATTGAATTATCATGTCMCTGCAAATTATTGCTCTGCCGAATAATGACGAAAGTAAAGGAAATATCCTTTTTACGATATATTTTTGACTCAGCTAAGAATCATACCCTCAACAAGAAATGTAAAAGTACCAGAAGGTTCCAACTATCCAAGAGATTTACTTCAAGCACCTGTATATAGATCACCTAACCAAACCATTGATAGAGTTCACAAGTAACGATTAGTTAAACCACATTACCTCCGTGGCTCCATTTTTGGCCAAGAAAGTGGCATAGTCGTTGCCCGCCACAGAAACAAGAGCAACTGAAGAACTGAAGTCGTGCTTGTCATAGACGCCATCTTCTTCAACGAGTTGTTGAAAGAAATTAATCTGTGTTGTCATGTTTGGTTGGTTAACCATTGTGTTGAAGACGCCTGTCCCTCCATGAGCATAGTTGATTCCATAACGGAGTTGCGATTTCTCACCAAATTCTCTCCACTCATTGAAAGTTAATGGAGATCGTATTCCAAGAAACGAGGCTGCATATATCATATTGAAGCCTTTTTTTTTATAATCAAACAATTAAAATCGCGCTTGATATGAAGGATTTCAAGTACTTATTGTTGAACAATATAATCTGACTCTGCTTTTTTCTTCTGATTTAAACTTAAAGAAATCATATTTTRTTTTTTTCCAAAAATTTTAAAATCTTCAAGACATGAATAAATATGTATATTTCCTCTTCTTTGTAATTTAAGAGTTAATAAATTAAGTTATTAGTGTATAATAATGAAAAATTTTCTTATTACAGATCAAAATTTTCACGAACTATAAATTTTAACAATGATATTACATCCATCCTAAATTGTACTTCTATAAAAAGTACGATAATTTAACAACTTATTTTTCGAGCAATATGCCTTCTAATCAGAAAAACCAAAAAGGGAAAAAAGGAAAGTTGAGAATAAATTTGCATCCCATAAAAGAATTAAATTGTACATAAGATTGCTCAAAAAAAAAAAAAAAAAAAAAAAACAAGCATCTATATAGAAGGAGGCAGGAACTGACCGATGTAATCAGTGAGAACACGACCATCTGAGAATCGGCCGGATGGTTTACCGGGAAAAGTGATGCCGTAAGGTTTCTTCCAAGCAACGGCGCCTGTGGATTTTGGCCAGTTACCAGTGTCTGCATAGGAGTCGCCGAAAACAAAAAGTTTGTACTGGTGATGTCCGCCGTCAGGTTGGCCTTCTTCGGCAGCAGAAGTAATGGCGCAGAAGAAGAAGAAGAAGAAGAAGAAGAAGAATACGAAGAATGTGAAGTGTGCCAATGGAAACATTAGATGCTTCATTTCCATTTTGTGTTGTAGCTAATGGAGAGGAAAAAACTTGTCAAGGGCTAGAAGAGAAAGCTAGCTAGCTTAACTGATGCATGGTAATCAATGAATATGGGCCTCTTCTCGTTCCTGCACGGCTGTACAATATGATGTTCCCGAAAGACCCATGCTGACGTACAAAGACTGGGCTGGAGTGCAGACATTATGGTACATTATTGTATGAAACTTTAAGGAGTTTTTTCTCGAAACAGGTGGACGCAACTGTTGAAACAATGATATTAATGGATCAATCGCATTCTGAAAATATATTGGCGTTGCGCATTCTGCAAATACGTTGGGTCCAGGCATTGAGTCTAGGAACTAATCCCATGCACTAGTTTAATATGATTTTTTTTTTAATTTTGTTGCATTCGCCGAATGCGATCAAAGTGATAAAGTAAAAACAAAAAGCATCTCCTGCTTACCCTCCAAATTTAGTAAAAAAACCTAAGTTTTTTCACTCACTGTAACTTTGCTGCTCTCCACTTCGAACTGTGATTTCTTAAAATTTGGCTGCTTCCATTCGTTCATCGGCAGAGTTTCGGCGCTCAGAGGTCTTTGGCGATTCGTTACTCGTTCACTACAGTCGTCGCTGTTAGTTCGTTGCAATCGCTGTCGTTGGTTCATTGCACTCACCGTTGTTGTCTCCATCCGCCTTTCCTTTGTCAACCGTGAAAAATTTCAAGGTTTGCCAAATTTAAGGTTTTTTTCATTTCGGGTTCCTTGAGGATTTCCATCATCAACTATTAATCTTATAATGTTTTCATGAAATATTRTTAGCATTAAGGAGATTTTGTGCAATGTAAATTATTTCCGTGATTATTATTTTTYTGGGTTCATTGAATTCAATAGCAATTAAACTCTTTTTTCTGTTTTGTAGATAGTTTGAAAGCTTTTCTACCATAAAATTGTAAAATAAAAGGATATTTCATGAAAAAAATTTCCACAAACTATTGTAAATTTTATGCTATAATTTGATTTAAATTCTTTTTCAACATAGTCTAAGGGTTGTAAAAATTTAAAAAATACGTATAGATAAGTTGAACAAATTGATAAATTTACCTAAGAGATTATTGTATAGCTATTGTATTCAAATTTTGGTTTGCAATACTGCCATAGTATGTGTATGAGGCCACTAAAGAGTTGAGTATGTAAAATCTGATAATCAATTCACATATTTGGTTCAAACCTGATTTAGTTAGAACCACAATTTGTGATAGGTTTTCAAATATTTAGTTTTCTTATTTTTAAATGATAATCGGCATAAATAGAAGCTAAAAATGTCCATAACAGAGCAAACTATTACCAATTCTAATGTCTTCCTTCAGGGGTTAACAAGGACAAAACCTAGTCAGAGGAAAGATCACARTAACTGAATAACAAGAATAACATAATGGATCAATTACAATAAAATAACATRACGATGCAATAACWAAGTAACAAGAATAACATGAATTTGGATTACCTTTATAGGAATGTAGGATCCACGACCATTTTGAATTAGAAGATGTGTGTTCTRGACAATTGATCTTTAGTTTCTGGAGTGTCTACTCCTCTAACTAGAGCATCAAAACAAGTTGTCCCAACAGTCATAAAAATTGTTCTCCTTGGCTGTAAATTCTCCTTCATCTTGACCATAGCAAGAAAATTATTGCCAATCCAATCTCAAGAGTACCTAACAGTATCCAATTTTACAAAATTGAATTTTTGCTAAATTAACAGAAGATTTGGTTTACAGTTTGTAGACTATATCTTATAATGCCAATCAAACAAATGATCTTCAAACAAAAGCTCTTATTTGGTATTTTGGCTTTGATTTGCCCATTGAGTCATCAAATTTTATTGATATTTTTTTGTTTATATTCATTTACTTATTATTTTCATATATATGAATTTGCAATGTCCTTTCTAATATAATGTTTGTAATTTTATAAATGGATGTAACAAGTTCTTATAGATGTTCATTCGGGCCCATTAGATGCGTCCTTGCTGTCTAGACAAGGACAACACATGTCTAACCTGATATGGGCTGACGAGGAGCCGTATATGTCTAGAGGATTATAGTATAGGACTCAAGTAGGTAGATTTTGATCAGCATATGATGTGGCTGATATCAGAGTTAGAGATGCCATAGATGGAGCAGAATTCAAGGGAGTTTATATATTAGGAAATGTGATCGTTGATCGTGCCCTGGTCACTTTGGTTGAGCGGGGTGCCCGGATATACACACATTTCATCTACCGATCGGGGAAGCCATAGTGACACTGCATGATATTGTTGTCCTTACGGGTTTGAGGGTTGATGGCGACCCTATCATTAGACGACTTCCTACTAATACTGTGCAAGGTTGGGAGGAGATTTGTGTTTTTAGACTTAGATTTCGACCGTAGTGTGGTCGTATGGAAGGCAATAAACTGATGGCAAGGGCGATAAAAACACATTCCGAGACACCATTTCCGGACCATGCCACATACCATGAGATCGACTGTCGAGTACGGTGCATTATTATGTTGTTATTTGACGAATTATTATTCTCTGGCAAATCGAACAAATTTATTTCRCTTCGATTTTTGCACTAGTATGAGGATCTGTGCAAGTGTGGGCAATTGAGTTAGAGAAGTGGTGTTTTAGCCTACTTATATGGATGTTTATGTGATGTGGCAATAGGTTCTGCCAAAAGAGATATGGTGCGATGGTATTCGTACGGGTAACCTATACATCAATTATCTTAACTTATAAATTTATTTAATATTTAAAAATCATTTCAATCACTAAGGCATTGTTTGCATATTTTGCATTTGCAGCTGTGGGTGTACAAGTATCTTCCTATTCTAAGCCCAATTCGGGTGCAGCTGCACCATATATTGCCACATCTTGCCCCTTACGGAGCAAGGTGGAACCGGCCTTTTGATATTTCGCGTTTGCCCACGCATGTATTGGTAACATATAGAGATCAGCTAGATGTCCTCACCACCGATCAGGTCTATAGTAGACTGATTATATTTGAAGTAATTTTATTTATTTTTCACTAACCATCGATATTGATTGATATTTTTTTTGTATTTAATTTTTTTATGCAGTTTATACAGATGCCATATACGAATATTCTTCATCAGCTTCCAGCCCTMTATTTAGAAGGGTCTGACATTTGACTATCATCCCCTGTGCCGTTGATTTATTGAACATTGTGGAGTACTGCTTCCCTAATAGGGTAATGCAGCAATTTAGCTTTGATCAGGGATCCCTGTCTTGCATGATCATTTCGGCACTTCCGTATACGTGCACGTGAAACACGTATACTGTGGAGAGATGAGAACATAAGGTATATCGATGAATTGGATGTCCAAAGAGCCACGATAGTTATTGGGATGCCAACAGATCAGCTACAGGAGGCTTGTCCAGATACATGGATTGGTATACCTGTCGGACACATTGCTTATTAGAAATCTGATGATTAGACAACAAGATCCCGAGAATTATCAATCCATTGGTTCCCAGTTACATTATGTGGTACGTGTTATGTTATTGTTCATATAAAAATAATTATATTGTATGTTTCATTTGCATCGTTGGTTAYGTTCTTTTATGTTGTGTAGGCATCGACATTCCGAGAAYGTTTGGATATTRTGGATCAAGYGATGCCACAYGCAAATSCACATTCTCGATCGGCAKTCGCACTGCTTAAGGAGAAGATGCGAAGAATAGTTTCGCACTTAGGATCTCTTAGCTGCCACAGAAGGGAGATGTTGATATAACACCACTTCCTTCGACTTCTCGACACCCTCAGGCGAAGATTGATACCCRAGGTGAGCTTAGACAACGACGCAACAGTAGATGTCCACTTGCATGTCAGCTGCCTGCCGCGCCCGAGGCTGATATTCGTGGGCAGCCACAAGATGCTGACGATATTTACCTGCCCGAGGACCAACCTGAGGATGATTTTGATGCCCCCAACTCCTTCTCATCTACACGTCTTACGAGGAAGACTTCGAAGCCTCGCCATCTACACATGCAGATGCATTGAGACCTTCTATGCAAACTGATTATGGGTCCATCATACAGGTTCAGATCAGATCGCCTTCATCTAACGATATTATCGCACATATACGGCGCCATTCTCATGATGCTAATAAAAGTGATGTCGATTTCGATCTTGACGCATTGATTCTCCGTAGAGGATTTGGGGCCCATGAAGCCCCATTGCATTACACTCTAGCAGATTATGATCATTAAGATGTTGATGTCGATTTTTACTAGACTATTGTGTTCATTGTAAATTTGTATTTGTACTAACAATTTTGTGGCTATTCTTGTAAATGATTTTTGTAACTGGACATTGTTAAGTTATTAATATAGTTTTGATTAACGTATTCTGAATTTTCATTATTGGTGAATTATTATCATTACATTGATAAGTGATTGTTGTGATGGTGTTTTCCAGTTGATGAATGATTGTAGTCGATGAATAGTTTGAGGAAACCATAGTACTTTTAGTTTTTTGCAGGGTGGCTTGCAGGAGTTACTGTGTGTGCAGGAAGGAGGTGCATATGTAACGCATTAGCAAAATGCATTGGAGCATTCCATCACATTCACGTAATGCTAAATATTGTTAAAGTTGTCATGCATTTGCCAAATGTGAAATTTTTTCACTTTTTCCCTCTATATAAACCTGTGACTTGTACTGGTGAAATGCACCTCAGATACCATTTTGTATGCTACATTTGCTTCTTCTGCAGAAGTCCATCACACCTCTACATTTTCATTACCCTATAAATCTAATCTTTTCATTATTTTACCTTAAATCTTCAATATTTTCACTACCCATCCCACATTGAGGCTATATCATGTGACAAATATAAGGTAATTCTTACATTGTTAAATTACGGTTTTAATTTTTCTGCAATAAGCAATTTTTTGATATAAATGTTTGCTGCAATATGGTTTAATTGTTTTACAAATTAGTGTTTTATGTTGGGGTGTTATTATTTAAATATGAGCATTATTTTTAAATTTGTTGTTTTAATTGAGATAMTAATATCTTCAAGATTTATTTTTAYAATCTTAATTAATTAAATRTTGAGATGTTTAAATTTGTCATCACCCAGTTATTATGAAACTAATATTTTGTTCGATTATATTTGAATAGGATTTGAGATAATGTCTTTCAGATATCCATCCAGAATATATTTGCATTGTGAGATGATGCTTGATTCTAGAGTTTCTCATTGCATTGACAGGCCTATTCAAAAGACTTGGACATGTACGAGGGCTTGTTTCATACTCAGAGTTGTATARAAWATTTTATAATTTACGAAATTTTGATCACGAAAGATATCATGTTGAGTTCATTTGTCGTATACCATTAATTTATAATGGARAAATTCATTTCCAGTCGATCGTTATTTCAGATGATGATGACTTAAAAGTGTTATGGGCAATGCATGAGGAAGCACRATTATATCAAATATAACTGCTTGTTAAATTTAATGAAATATAACAACCCGAGGCAAAAAACATGTGACAGCAGCAACCATATCCGGTGCCTCACGAGGCGTACTCGAAAAGTATTCCAAAATATACAGACCTATCAGGACTTGCAATGTGCATATATACGGCATTATTGATGAACCAGTAGCCGAACATCCCGAACTTTACATTTCCTTAAGTGACAAAAGGTGATATTATATCTTCAGGTCATTAATGTCCACACATGTCTGGTCAATCGGGATCGGTAAGTGCAGTAGAGTAGGGTATTTTAGACATTCTTGTATAAAAAAAATTGTAAAAATCACGTCGAGATGAATGCCAATGCAGTTTCTGATAAGCATGCAGATACAACTGACATGGATGATTTACCCACTGAACTTGATGATTTACCTACAGGCGGTGATAGTGATGAAGATGTTGCTAGAGCTCCTTCAAAGCCACGCATGCCTAATACTTCACACAGAATTGCTAGAGGCAGAAAATCAATTTCTGTTTCTGATTACACTTTTTCCAGAGCATTTCAAATTATGGTTCGGGAGAACAACAAGATGATTTTGTTTATACTAGTAGAACTTGTCCTGATATGTGGTCAAGAAGTAATCCTGACATTCAATTGCTCATGAGATTTGAGGATAAAAAGAAAGTCATTGAGGCTGTCACTAGTTGGTCAATCAGAATGGATCATGACAAGGTCATAGAAGTAAAAATAAAGAGTGGACAACATCATGTAAAAATTGAAAAAATGAAAATTCATGTTTATGGTACATTAAAGCTTCACARAGATCTACTCATGGCCAATGGGAGATCACTATATTACAGCTGAAACACACCTATCTTGTTCGACTCCAAAACAATGCACACAGGAAACTTGCTGCTCAGTAAGTTGTTTATGATTACACTTTTTGTATGTCTTACTTCATTTATTATTGCAAATTTAAATTGTTTAATGTTTATCCTTATACTTATCATTACAAAAGGTACATTGCACGGCAAATCATCCATCTGATTATAAATGATCCAAAAACTCATGTCAAGGTGATTCAGCAGGAGGTGATGAAAATGCTTCATTCTAAAATAACTTATAAAAAAGGATAGAATGTAAGAAAATTTTGTATTGAGTTATTATTTGGCTCTTGGGTATCTACATTCTCGATTCTTCCTCGCTACTTTGTAACACTATCAGAAACAAATTCGAGTATAATTGTTAAGTGAAAACAGTACCATGACAATACTGAGTACGTGAAAATTTCCAAATTTGTCTTCTAAAAATTTAGGCCACAAATTCTAGGATTCATTTATTGTAGGCCAGTAATATCTATTGATAGGACACACTTGAGGGGCGCATATCATGATGTGCTATTGATTGCAAGTTCATGGAACGCCAAYAAACATTTTTTTTTGCTAGCCTATACCTTTGTTGATAAAGAATCTATAGAGAATTGAGGGTGGTTTATGTAATTGTTGCATTTTCATGTGATCAAAGATAGATTTATATGCTTAATCTCGGATAGACATCATGGGATTTTGAGCGTAGTTACACAATGTCGAGATTGGAAAAAACCCAAGACTATTCATAAATTCTACCTCTGTCATATCTGTGCCAATTTCAATATCATCTTCAAGAATAGTATGGTGAAGAAACTAATGTATTAGGCGGGAAGTACACCGAAGATACAAAAGTTTGAAACGTACATGGAAGAGATAAGAAAAAGGGATTAGGCAGCTTATAATTGGTTGATGAATATCCCTCTCRAAAAATGGGCTCTATCGCATGATAGGGGACATAGGTTTAGAGTTTTAAAAATCAATTTGTCTAAATTTATAAATAGTTTTCTGAAGAAAAGACATGCACTTCCATTAAAGGTATTGGTTGAGATAAGCTTTAAAAAACTTGTTGATTACTTTTGCTTGCACCGAGATGAGGTCGTTCAATGCCGATATTCATTTCCATCAAAAATATGGAAGATTTATATTGATCTTGAAATCAAGGCAAAGATGCACTCTGTCATCCAATACAATCTAAAAGTTGATTTATTTAGTGTCACCRCTTCATGAAGATAAGGTCAAAGGGRTAACCATGTTTATATKGTCAATATGAGCGAGAATATGTGTGATTGCCATAAGTGACGTTTATTCGTAAGACCRTGTTCCATGCATTTGCTGTATGTCGAAAAATAGGTTGGGAAGCTGCAAATTTATTCAGTGAATTCTACTCCAAGGATAATTATAGAAACACATACAATTGTAATGTCTATCCAGTTGGAAATGAGTTAATTTGGAGGCCTGCACCTTTCATCCTTAAATATAATAAAGAACTTATGAAGGGTTGCAATCATCCGGGACGGAGACGTACTATCAGAATACGTGGAGAAATGAATTTTCRCATCCCCGACTCTCCCCCAAGATGTTTAAACTACCATCAACCTAGTCATAATAGGTGGAATTGTAGAAATAATAATAATAGGTTTAGATTTRYATCATTATTCAGGAAATGGACATAGTTTATGAATTTTTGTAATTAAAATCAACATTTTATATAATCTTTTCACTTCGAATCTTGATCTTAAATAGTATTATCTCTTGCTTCAAGTTTAATTCAACAAAACATATTATTCTCTTGATTATTTCGTTTATATTTTTGTAAGTTATTAATGGAAATTTTGTATATATTTTTTGTGATTGATCATTGTAATTGTTTATTTTGTATATGTTGAGATGTTACTTCGGAAGTATGAAAAGTTAATATTGCACCTTTATTCTTGTGTTTTGGCATTTTAGATAGCATAAATCTTCAAAAATTCCATTAATTGTGTTATATACGGGTATGACATTCCAAGTTTTGAAAAATATACATAGAATTTAGAAAATGTGCAGTCTTGGCTTTCCTATGCATTTGGTTAATGCGGCAATAGGGAAACGTAGATCTAATGCATTCAATGAATGCGAATGGCCAAACAAAAAGCATAATGCATTTTTGAAATACGATGAAAAATTATCAATGCATTCACGACATRCAGTATAACAGTCCCAACACATTCGAGAAATGCGATGGGTCCATTGTACCATACTTTATGCAATAACGTACATTGTGAGAGTCCTTTCAGAAAGGATGCACATTTTGAGAAAAAAATCCAACTTTATGTGTGCGATAATAGACTACCATATTACTCTTGCGGTTGTCGTCAGACATGTGTTATTGAAATTCACATATATATTTTTAACTCTCGTGTTGMATCCTACTTAAGTGGATTATTAAATCAGAATTGAGTTATCGTGTTCGACTATTGTTTAARTGGATTATTAAATAAAAATGAAATCATGTATTTAACCTTTTATTGTGACGCCAACTTGGAAGCGTTTTGTTTGAAAAAAAGTAATACTTTTTTTTTTTTTTAAAGAACAATTTATCTTATTCATCGGGCATATCAGCCAAATGGAGCATAAGTTTGCAGGCTCTTTTAAGCTATTGAGAATATGAGCTCACTCTTAGCTTGCACCTATTTGACCCAAATTTTGAGATTCAATCCGTATCTAACCTAGAGTTTACAAATAGGGGTGGATATTYGATTTTCGKTTCGATGTTCAATTTAATATTTCAATTTTTATTTGATTTTTGTAATTTTTTTAAAATCAAATCAAATCAAATTATATTTAAATCAAAACAAATCGAAATTTTCGATTTAACAGTCAAAAAAAATTTTTTTAATTTTTAATAATAATTTATAATCTCACTTATATTTATTAAAAACATAATATATATAATATATATATATATATATTATAATATATATATATATATATATATAAGATTTCGATTTTCAGTTAAATCCAATTAAAATTTTTATAATCCATAAAATCAAATCGAACTAAAATATCAACTTATAAAATTGAATCGAATTGAATTAATTTTTTTATATCRATTCAAAAATTAAATTTAAATCGAAYAATGCCCGCTGTGAGTGAACCCCTATGTGGAGGATGAGTGCTTGTTGCTACGTACTTCTGAAAAGACSTAATCAGAACTAAGATTCTTCCTYCTTTCACCAATTTCACACCAATTCTCATCTCCTAGATCCAAAACACAAACACTCACCGCAAATCTTTGAGTGCTACCACTAATAGCATTCACGTCACAAACGCTCACCCCTTCAAAATCTAGATTGCATGTCGATCGGATCGCAAAAATCGAATCAAACAGGCTAAAACCCTAATTTGGAATTTAGGAAAGATAAAAAAGAAAAAAAATATAAATTATCTGAAAATTTAGGAAAAAACGACTTAGTTGGAAAGAAATAAAAATATAATATTCGCTTAAAAGATTGGAATAAAATTAAAATAACCATTTTTTCTTCCCACTCTTGCGTGGAAAGTTTTGGAAGGATTTTTCCCCTTTTCCCCTTCCAATTCCTTCCGTTTCCTTTCTGTTCTTCCCAACTAACTCCCAAAGGAGAAAAAGAAAAGAAAATATTATTTTTTTTCCTTTTCTTTTCTCTCTATTTCTCTYCATCCACCCGGATTGTACCTCAACCAGGTTCCTAAACGTATCMAATGCAGGGACTTATGGATATATATTGAAGAACTGAACTTGTAGAATAAAGCTATTCCTTGAACATGGGTTGGTACGTGTCTGTATGGGGACTTCATGATCGGTTTCTCAATTTCAAGCTCACAATTATAAATCACATCAACACCTCTGCCTACTCTGGCTCTTCAACACTTTCCTGTTTCAGAATTATATGCAGGTTAACACATAAACAACACAACCATATACTACAAAAGCATTTGATCTTATCCGACGACCATTATCCCGTTCTGCACGTCATTAACCTAGGAATCAATAAGGGGAAATAGAAGAAAAACAATGTGTTACTAAAGTCTAGCAGATGTAAAAAGGACAACTTTGAGAGGTAAATCTCGATTAYCATGCACTCCTGTTAGATTTTTGCTGTAGGCTGAAGCAGACTGCACCTTTCTACGGCCCTGCCTTAGCTTGATCTGATAAAATGCAAAATCTCAAATGATATCAAAGCTTAACAGATAGATCTCAGGTAGCTGGTCTAGGGCGTCCTCTGCTGTATTTCGGTGGATTTTTTCTCGCAACATCCACTGTTATCATCCATCCATTTATGATCTGAAGCATTAGCGGAGGAGAGGAGAATTCAGGTTATTAGAGCATATTGTATCAGACACCAAATCAAAATCAAAATTTTGCCTCGAGTTCAGAAACATGCTGTGAAGCTACCTTGCCATTCATCTCTTTAAGAGCAGTGCCTGCAGCCTCCTCAGTGGTGTACTCTATAAAAGCATAACCTTTGGACCTCTTAGAGATCTTGTCCATTATGATTTTAACTGCAAACAAGTATTTAACAGTAAAATTCAGCAGACTGAATTTATGTGCAACCATGTCTATGCTTTCATTAACAAGCAAACTGCCTGTGCAATAGAATCATGGTACCTTCAACAAGCTCACCAAAACCTTCAAATGCTGCACGTAGAGTTTTTTCTGAAGTATAAAATGATAGACCTGAGAAGAGAATATGTACACCGGTTTATGCATGTGTTGGGAAAAAAAGCAAAATTGAAGTCTATGAGAAGTATCCAATAGAAACTTTAATAGGAATGAAGATTGATACAAGTTTAACAAACAAAAGGAGCTTACAAGTATATGCTAGGGATTAGCAAGAGGAACCAGCCAACAAGAAATTCTGAAGGGGCTGATATCATTACTTTAAGAATTTCATTGAACTGAAAGTACAAAAACAGACTTTGTAGTTCTTATATACAGAAATAATTTCCWTTGAATGTTCATATAAATGTTTCATAAGTGAAAAGAAAGTTTGACTTCTCTTATTTTGAWAAGAAAAGCAAATACAAAACCTTAAACTGCTATTAGCAAGATGGGAATAACTAACATTTTTCAATATGAAAAAATTGAAACCGTTTTGCGTTTTCTTCACCTCAAGTTTTTGATAGAGAATAGCATTACAGTAATCAAGCACAGAGTTCCACAGAAACAGTACTTATTTCAGCTAAAAGCAGGGTCAATCTGCAAGTGGGCAAAACAGGAAAGCTTGAGGACCATTTTACCTCAAGATTATTCTAGCTTAATCCAAGCGAATGAGAACAAGCCCAACAAAATTGTAAAGATGTTATGAACAGATAGATCTCCTGGTAGCAAGCATTCAGAAATTTCCAGGAAAGAGGATCTAAAGACTAATTAAACRACATGCTTACTGAATCAGAATTAGAAAATACCAGTAACGAAAAGCTTCTTCGTTTTAATGTTGGTTGCTTGATTTGATAACTTTTCACCTGAGGGAGATAATCAAATAATAGGGTTAGGTTTTGCCATAACAGAAAATTTACATGACACATGATTTAGCRGSAAACATTTTTTCAGATGAGAAAACTCAGTAACTCCAATATGCCAAGAGAACAAACGCATCAGTCTTACAAGAATATCATACTCTCAAGACACATGGAATTAACTTAGTTTTTCCAACAAGGTTAAGTGGATTACATCTCTACTTCCATTAATCTGATCCGATGAGGGAAAATGAAGATTAATCCTTCAAAATAAATCAAGCCATTCCACTGAACCTCAGAAATGAAGTAACAAAAGATGAATATGTAAGCCATATCTTACAGAAAATCTCTCTGAATCTATTTAGTTTTCTCTAAACCAAAAGGTTTCCAGTGATCTAATGACCGATGGTAGTATTGTCTCATCAGTCAAAGTATGTAAAAGCCTTTGGTGTTTCGAAAGTCCAAGAAATTGTGACCCATGGAGATTCTCCTCATTCCATCCAGCTCAACCATGCAACAAGCAAGCATGAGAGAGAGACAGAAAGAGACTTCACTAGGATAATATTAGTGCGGATATCAGCTTCAGCTTCAAGTTTTGACAGTGAGGAGAATAAATGCGAGAAATTGGGTTACATATGTCAATAAACATATTCACCACTTTATTTCAAAACAATTCCTAGTGTAATATCCTTGGAGTAAATTATAAGGAAGTCTCATCRGAAAGCATAATTAAGTGTTCCATTTAACATTATCGTTTCCATATAGCTAAATCTGCAGAAGCCACATGCTATTGCTACAGTCCTCTAGTTAGCGATAATGTACTAGAATCATGTTTAACATTTTTTTTTTTTTTGGGTGTCATTAACATAAAACAATTCATCCGCCCCACTTTTACAGTAAATTGGGCTCTTCTATTTCCTTATATTAGCATTTGTTGACTTATAACTGCCACAGAGCACAAATTACCTTACAAACAATTGAGTTATAGAGGCAAAGTRTCAAGTTTATTCTGCTTTATATTCATGAATTTCATCATGTTGTATGCATGYGAAAAAGAAATTGAACTGTAGGGAYAAACCAGCCAGAGCATGTTCCTGTGTGAGCAAAGTAGTTCRACAAGCTATGAACCCGGCAGGCTCATCAAGAATAAATAGTGCTTATACTTTGTATCTTGGGATATGGAAAAGTGGGAAGTGGTCCCACCATCAAAGGAGGTTCTTTTCAAATTTCTGAAGCCTAAAATTTGAAGGAATAGCACTTCCAGAAAATAATATACATTTTTAATGCAAACATCTTAAGTTATATCATCCTAAATTAGACCCAAAAGACTGGAGATGGAAAACAATYCCAAGTGTACAACTGATATTATGACATGCACGTAGCATGGTATAATCCCACTCCTTATTGTGGTAATATCATCAGATGAAACCATGCAAATGCAGTTAATAAGAAGYAACTTAAAGAAGACCTAAGACAAACGCAAAAGATAGTAAACATTTGCCAAGCAAAAAGAGGCTCATGGACTATTAGCTCCTGTAGTCAGATAAGCAGACCAGAATAATCCTAGAACTTCCATAACATAGTTGTAGAGAGGATGAATTCACAGTTTGCTTCTGAACAGATAAGTTAGAATAACAAACCTCCATAATCTTTATCATCAGAATCAAAATTTTCATCTAGATGGACCGATAGAACACCAGATACACCTGTACAATATTCTAAAAAGTGGTCATGGCATGAGCAACAAACCGACGTACTTAATAATGATGCCAGGGGGCATACTAACCAGCTAACTCTTGTGCACACTCATCATCCAGTTGACAACAGAATCCATAACTAGATTGCCAGGACATGTGATATATGCACATTTGGGCATCCGTCTCACTGCAGAAAATGTAATTTGAGGCTGGATATATGTTGATATTTCTGAAATAATTAAAAAAAGAATATGAGAAAGACACGGAAGTTTCACTACTTACTTTCCCAGAACCTTGGTCAGAATCTGAACATAATAATCGACCACCTGTGCCTTGCTGGTGACTCCACTAGGTGGCTTGTTCATACGAACAAGCCAGTGTTTAGAAGTCCCCGCGGGAAATAACGAAGTGCTGTCACTGAATGAACTTGATGGACGATCGAATTGAACCTTAGAACAGCTATAGTCTTTGTTGACAGAGTTAAAATCAGGGTCTGGCTTTACCGATACTACCCCTGGTAAACCTACACTCGATGAAAAGGGGAAAACATAATCAAATAAATATTTGGAAATTAGGTTATCACTTAGTACAATTGTGCTAACTCTACCTTGTTGAAATAGAACGATTAGAAGGGATAGAACTGAAAAAAACTAAACGTAAAACGTACTGGCTAGCKCATGAGCTGCCTCATAATCAATGTCACAACAGAACCCAAAGTTGCTGGTGCAGGAAGCATCGTATATACTCCTCTGGGCAATTTGCTCACTGACAAAGAAGGAAATTGGAATAAAAGTCTCTCTAAAATCCTATCTATATACACATTTAAAGCAAACATCGTACTAATGCATACTGAATAATGCATTCTTACAGAATGTCCAAGTCTTTTTGGTGAAAGACTCATAGTAGAGGCATACGCACCTGCCAAGGACTTTTTCAAGTGTCTTTACATAGTAACCAATGATTTCTGGTTTGGAACTGACTTCTTTTGGAGGGTCCTCCATAAGCACCATCCAGTGGCGTTGTTGATTTCCAGAACCAGTTTTATTTGAAGAAATTGAAGTTAAAGGTAAAGAAGAAGCAGAAGATGTGAAGGATGTTGCTCCAGTTCTTGTTGATGAACAAGAACTGGAAAAATGAGAAGAAAGATTCGATTTCTGGGTTGCTTTAATGGGAAMGGAGATGAAAAAGGGAGAACTTTGAGATTGGTTTTTGGGAGGTTTAGTTGAGAATCTTGTTGGGTTTGTGGTGAAGGAAGAAGCTGAGGAAGTGAGAATTACCTCCATGGTTCATGCCAGACACCAGTCCTTCAACTCAATTTCACACTACACACACTACACTACAAGAAGACGATGATAGGCAAAGGGAGCAATCAAATTTGATTTGACAAGAGTCTTCTCGAGTGCTAATTTTCGAGTTTCAGCCCAATGCCTGTAAACCTCARAATGGGCAAAGGATARTTTTTAAAATGCACTAAAAATATTTGACATTTTTAATTTAGTTCTTAAAGAGTTATTATTTTTAATTTCACCCCACAATTTTTAATATATTACATTCAAACTCTCTTTGTCGGCCAATTTTAACGTTCAAGTAAAGCAAAATCCAAGTTTGCAACGTTTGAATTGAAATAGGCCAAACTTTTTCTCTAGCCTTCATTCTTCACAAGGCGGCTGTACGGTACTTGCAACGTTTGAATTGAAATAGGCCAAACTTTTTCTCTAGCCTTCATTCTTCAATTCATATGTATTTCACAACTTTGAAAAGTAATTTTTTTAAATGAAATATTTTTTATTTTTAAATTTTACAATACAATAAGACGAGAATCAAGCTCACGATTTATAATATAATAAAAATTTTAATTAAATATACTAATAAATGTAATCGTCCAAAAGTTATTATATTTAATTAGGCATTACCTTTGAAGGGGAAAAAATAGAAAATGAAAGATAAAAATTAACCAAATAATGATGAATCTAATGTTATTGACAATAAAGTATGACATATAAATTCTAATTATCAATCAGCTACAGAAGTTAATTTATTATTATTAAATTGTACTAAACTTCTCTTTTTCTTTTTCCTTTTTTATGATTTTTGATAAAGCAATTGGAAGGCCCAACCCGTCAATCTCCGGCAGATCTGCATGAGCCCAATACCCTGGGGACAAGCCCACGACCATGGACCCATATAACAATAATCAAGATCATCATCAGCTTGGAAAGTGATACAAATTGCTGAGATGAACTCAGAGCTCAGATCTTATCAAGCTTCTCAGCCTTAACAACCGGGTTGGCCTTCGCTATGGCCTCCCTTCCCATAGACTTGTAATCGAACGTGCACCCATGATTCTCCGGGTACCTATGGGATCCACAGAAGGTAAGCCCACACTTGCATTTGAACCCTGTCAGGCCAACGCGCCGCCGGCAATTGGAGCACCTGTTTGATTCCGACTCCGCAGCGGTGGTCTTGATTCCCTTAGCCATTGTAGGAGTGGTGGAGGAGGCAGAGAATGGATCAACCAGCACAATATCTGCTGCCCGTGGGGGATTCAATTTAACATCTGACGATGGTGATTGCAACATTAATTGCTTAGAGGAGGAAGGCGTGCGGGAGGATTCTGCATGAGCCAGAGAACTTTCCATGACGATTTTCGCTTCTTTCATTTGCTGTTCTTTCATGCAATGGTCTTTGTAGCACTTGGAACACAAGTTAAGCGTTGTGGGACTGCCGAAGAATCCACAATTGTTGGCACATAGCCTGTGCCCAGCTCCTGGCTCCTGCCATTTTTGTTCCTCGGCCATCTCCTTTTCTCTTCTTCTTCTTCKAAACCTAAATGAAATGATTCTACAATAAATTGTTTCAATMGCGAGTGATTGATCTTGATCTTTTCTAGATCAATCAATCGCTCAAAGAAATTGAATCACTACCTACATTTATGAACCAAAACGAAAAAAAAAAACCAATAAAGAAAATATTAGAATTACAAGAAAACGTGCTCCAAAATCATCAAGAAATGAAAGATGGAAATGGAGTACTTACGTAAAAAGTGCAGAGAGATCAAGGGGAAAGCAATGATGAAGAAGAGAGCAAGATATGGTGGAGAGGTGTATCTGAGGATGAGAGGAATGAGCTAAAAATGAGGAAGTTTTTGGTGGAAAAAAGGCAATCTTTGGTTTTGGAATAACTATAATGGTATACCTGAATAACTATAATGGTATGAGGTAACGTGGTTATAGGAAGATTCTATTTGTGGGCGATTAGTGTTTGGGAGTTATTGAGGTTTGTTCTCAAAGTTAGTTACCAAAACTTGACCTTTTTGCTAGGAAATGAATAAAAAGTCGTTGAAGCTACGTTAAGGAGACGGCTACTTGCTGCTGCTGCTACTTCTGCTTCTTCTGCTCTTTGCTTTCAGGCTACGTTTGTGTTCAAGATCATTATCTATCATAGTATAGAAAATTGTCATTGGCAATGAAGCTGGAACTTCTTTTCTATTAATCATGACTAGGGGAGTGCTTACACCATTACATCAAGACTTGATTTAGTAAAGTAAGCCCCTGGGATGAACTCGAGCAAGTTTTTTGCTAAGATACTGTACAAACTTCCCTTTCGGGTAGGTATGATCGATCAAGGCTAGCACTCCCAACTCTGTTTCAGTAGCTTCTATATCTTCTACATGTTATATAATATATTACAACAGGTGTAAGACGAGGATCGCCAATTTGTTGCATGGACTTGGTGATCTTACACAAGACTGCTGCTGCCATTACATATTCTCTACGACAGGAGTGGTGCTTCAGTGCTTTCTTGATCGACTTCGATGGCCTTGTTTGAAGGTTTCAGTTTCAACATCAAAGCAAAACAGAAGGAAGTAGCCTACAAAAAAAGGTATAGTGGACTCAGGATTTGCAGGCGAACATATGCAATGGTCTTATGGAGTCATGATGGGATGAGGATGAGGAAGAACGTGTTCATGCTTACCATGCATAAGGATGCACACACAATACTGAAACCTTTACAGTTGAATGGTGCATCCTCCGACAGAAATAATGCTGGAATAACATCAATACAGATGTTAAGCAAAGCTAATAGAGTATCTTAGTACCTGAGAGAAGAACAACTCACTCACTTGTTAATGGACTCATTGCTATTGGAGACAATAAACTTGCAATTGACTGCACACCAGCAATAAATCCTTGGGTCTTTCCCTGTGAAAAGAGCGGCAGCTGTAAGCATTGGGGAATATATGTAAAAGGCATAAGTCAAGAGAAACCTAAAATCAGCTTGTACAGCAGCAGCAACTATAAATGTGATCTGAAGCTGTCTAATGTACAATGGTGTGACCTGTTTTATAAGATATGTAATCTGACAACAAAGCTACCAAATCCAATGGCCAGAATCTTGGTTTTGACTTTTGGAAAAGCTTTAAGGCGCTAACTCGAGGACAAGAACCAGAGTTACATAACCAATTTAGATTACAAACCTGATCGCTGCGACTTGATGCTCTTGATATGATAGCGTAAGTCTGTAATGAGCCAAACAGGGATAAAACACGGAAAGATCATTCGAATAGAGCATAATTGCGATCATGAAGTTCGTCAGAAGACAATGGCACAAGATGACATGTTCAAGGAATATATAGGTACTTACAGATGGTTTCACAAGGACATTAACAACTCCAAATGAAGCACTTAAGTAGGGTACCTGTTTTCAAAATGGCTAGTGATCAATATGCACAAGGATAATCTGTTTGTAATATGCAATACACTACCAGATGCAGCTTTCAGAAATGAAATGATAATAAAGTAGATTTCCTTACCCAWKGTGCCCATGCAAAACCATAAAGCAATGCCTGTAGAACGAGCAGTTTCTATGAGAACATAATTCATAGATAAGCACGACAATCAAACTTGACAACCAGCTTTCTAATGAAGTTCGCTAGGAAACTTACATACACCACACATGAGAGTAGAGCTACACATAGGATAACTTCTTCTCCAAGTAAAGGATTCATAAGAGGAAGCACCAGTATCTACAAGGAAACCGTAAGAACAGAAAACGGAATGGCATCACCATGTGATTCTACTGACAAACTAAATTAATGTTGAATAGTGGTATACCAAATCTTTTTTTTTTTTTTTTTTTGCAGTATTATGCCATATAAAAAGAGTAGAAATCAGAATGAGGGGATGGCTGGAGGAGAACAATTCGCTAGAATGTCTAGCGACACATGATAAGATCATCATATGTTTCTCAAGGCTGTTGATTGTCTTGCCGGGATTCCAAAATTTATGCAAAATTTACCAAACAATGTGCAGACTCCATGTTAAGTTGCTTAACAGTTTAATCACCCAAAGAGTTTACAAGTAGTATGAAGAACCCCAAATATCCTCTTCAAGATACATCAGAACCCTTACATTGATAAGAATTATAAACCAAGAATTCTACAATATTCTACTTGTCATTCAATTAAGATGTATGTATATCATAACCACTTAAAGGAGTTCACTGTCAAGAGAAAAAGATACAGGTTCTATAAGAATGTACCTGCGAAAAAATTGAGCCTATCCCCACAGTTATCAGGATTTCCGAAAACTGATTTTTGTTGAAACCAAATGCTGACTTTAGATAGTACTGCAAGAATAGGAGAAAGTTAAACTAAGAACACATTATGAAAAATTAAAAGCATACTTCGAAACTGATGRTACATCAAGAAAATATCACTTTCCACATATCATTTGGAAAAGATTGCTTGAAAGAACTGGGAAATTCTTCCAATTTGGAAAGAATGAGTGCAAAAGCAAAGAATGAAATATCGATCAATATGATCATATCCACAATTTCATATTGCCAGTCAAGTAGTTATCCTCTTCCATATTTCTGGATGAAGATTGGATAAATAGAAAAGCACATTGTATTTGATACGATCTAAAACAGTTCGATAAAAATTAAATAGCCAATATCCACATTTTCCCTAGTTAAGAAATCTATTCATTGCTTCCTTCTTTAGATTT
Organism: Rhazya stricta; assembly: GCA_001752375.1. Classification (NCBI taxonomy): domain Eukaryota; kingdom Viridiplantae; phylum Streptophyta; class Magnoliopsida; order Gentianales; family Apocynaceae; genus Rhazya; species Rhazya stricta. The sequence continues at coordinate 3,765,815 of MEJB01000018.1, forward strand.
TGTTTGCCTATGTGAAGCTTTCGAGGTCCGTCAAATATCCAAGTCTTCCAGTGACACCCCCATTTATTACTTCTCAGTAGAAATTCAAATGGATGTCCAAAAGAAAATTTAATTCTTATATGAGTATCCCAACGTGATCAAAATTCTCTGCGGATTTTGGAGAACATACCAGTAAGATGCTGTCGATACCTGACATACCCAATTCATAGAAGAAGGAAACAAGAGATATGCACTTCAGTGTTGGGCTGAAAACAGAAAATGTAATTCTTCGTATAGGAAATAATAAGTTGACATTGCTCCCTTAGAAACAGAACGCTGAAAAGAAAAACTTTCAACTCCTCTCGGAGGAATGAAGTTCTGAAATAAGAAGATGAGCATAAAAATCAAGTGGAAAATAGTATATCAAGCACAGTACCTGCTTATAACAACTTTTGCAGCGTATCTCATTGAATTATATCGCTCTTGAACAATTGTAAGTGCCTTCTTGAACAATGGGATATATTGGTTCCCTTTTGGAGCTGGAGTCACGGTCTCTGGCAGAAACAGTGCCATATAAAGAGGACAAAAGATCAAAAGAGCAATCGACACCTGAAATGAGAAGCTTTATTTGGTAACTAAACACTAAGATGTTACACAGAATACATAACCAGAATATAGCTCTCAGATTACAGCAATGGCGTGCCTCAAATACGTAAGCTTCAGGAAGAAAACGGGCAAGGACGTTTCCTAAGACATGCGACGCAGAAAAGAGCCCCATGAGCCAACCAATAGCAGCAGTCCTCTTAGTGTCATCTATAACATCTGCCTACAAGAACAAATTGAAGTTTGTCTCTTTATCTTCGCATAATTTCAAAACTTGTTCTATAGTAACAGGTATTGAATAGAGGTATTACCACGTAAGCAACAGAAATGCAGAAAATACTTCCTTGACTAATGATAAAAGAAATCGTTCGAAGAATGTAATAGGCATACACAAAACCCTTTGACTCATTGATTGCCAGCAAAGCTGCAAGAAGTCACACACAATGATGGCGATAACAGTGAGTATTAAAATAAGGATRCACTTGGACTAGGACTTCCGGAATATATTTTTGAAGTACAATTGCTTACAGATTCAGAAAAAGAAACTTGAGAAGATGAAGAAATTTATCAACACAGAGTTAATCAACTACTAAAAACCTCAGAAAACAACAGAATATACTTGGTACTTACTGAAAGGAACTATGGTAGTCGACCCGGTAATAAGGAGAAGCGGCTTACGACCATAATCATCTGAAAGTTGACCCAAAACTGGAAGAACAACCATTTTGAAGACTCCAACAATCTATATGCAAAGTGAAACTTATCATACAAGAAATTATGTACTACATAAGTAAAAGGAGGAGCTAAGGAAAAGTGTCAGGAAAGGAAAGAAAGTCATTTGATGTCGACCATCATCCGATATTTACTTTCAAAACCAAAGAAATGTTTCTTTGTCTCATAGCTTTATGTCGAGAATGAAAACAATCTTCTAAATCCTTCAATAAAATCTTTGCCAGTTCTTATGGTCATTCATTTGTTATTAGCCTATTATTATCAATCACCATTAGGGTTGGCCTATTCATGGGGGAAAAAAATCAAGAGTCGTGTTCCTGGACGTTCATATATCCATAAACAGTACTGTTTATCTGAGAGTATAATTATCCTATATAAAAAAGTTAAAAACTTTTAAACTATACATACAAAGGAAAAATGCAAGAATGAACTCCAAATAGCAGTTCAATATTTTAGGGACTAGTGATGGAAATAAAGATCGATTCCAACCCTCCTCCCTGATCTTGGAGCCAGGTATGCCATTTCCACCATGAAAGTGTTGGAATTTAGTTTTCTAGGTTATAAGTAGTATTTATTTAATTGTGAAGTTTCAAGAATCTAGGAGTTTCTGCCTCCACACCAGCTAAACCAACAACCCTCAATTCAAAAGCTCAATTTATTTGGGCTATTTATCCTATTTACTTCACCTAATTCTACTGCTCTTGAGTTTTCAAACTTGAACCGCATTTGATACAGATATCATTCTCTGATCATAATTTATCGTTCTCCAACTTGCTGCGTGGTCCTTGGTTCAATAATGTTCGGTTCTAAACCAGCAAGAAGGCATGCAATTCACAAATATTAACACAATTCATCCAAGAGATATTAGTGAATGCAGAACTCTATATTAATGGTGGGCCAACTAATCATTTTAATATTTGGAAGTCCTTCCACTACAAAATCGATCCTATCCTCTATCAATATTTCACCGATATACTGCATTAGCATCGAGCGTATATATCAATATGCTTGCTTAAGCTTTCACATCAAGGCAATCCATTTACATTTTTCATACACAGTATATTCTAATATGATAAATAGTCAAATAGAAAGCATTGGAAGAAAAGCATAGACAATGTATTTCACCAATTCATTGAAGGAAATTGTCCCCAGAGAAAAAGAAAATCTGAAAAACTCGAAATCAAGTGACACTCGAAATTTCAGAACCAACTATCTCGAAAATAAGCATAATTGTCCAACCCAAGACAGACTCTTTCTGCAACTTCATCCAGAAATCAAAATTTCAAACATGTGCATCTTACAGTTTGCTGAAAGCCGTTGATGTATATGGCTTGAGAACAAGTGGAGCGGCCGGGACAAAGAGCATTTGTGGTGATATCTACAAGAACCGAACGGGTCATCTCTTCAGCAATCCAGTGAAAACATAGTGGCAATAACAAGTGCACCAGCAATCTCACTTCTTGATTGTTTCCCCAGCACCCCACCATGTTTTACTTCTGCAGAACAACTAAATTACAACAGTCTTGGATCTTTCTCATACAGACAACACAGAATTATGAGTTTTTCTTAGTATCAACAACACAGAATATCAAACGATTGAAGGGACGTATATMTATATGTGGTWGCTAGCATTTAATAAGGAAAGAGTCGTAGTAGCTGTAGTAGCAATTGACTTAACTAAGAACTCAGCAATGACGTAATATTGTTGAAGTTCTGCCATTGCCACTGTAAATGTGGGTCCATATTAAAAGCTKTGAGGAGATATGGTGTTCGCACGTGCAGCCCATTGTTGGTCGTGCGCAATGAAATGACTTCCGCGGTCAGTTCTACGTCAAACCCAGGAAATTTTGTTTCAAGGTTTGTACGAATGAAAATGTTTAACAGATTAAATTAGGGTTAATTAAAGAGATATACTTTTATTTTTATTTTTAGTTTTTACAATTTTACATTTCGTATATTGTTTTAAAAAATATTTTAAATTTTTCAAATTTTTAACTATATTTAATCCAAGTATTTATTGTAAATTAATTATATTCAAATAACAGTTCTCTTATCATAATTACTCAAGTAATCGATGTAATTTTTCTCATCGAATCAATAGCCCTTTTAATATATGTTTTCTTCTCTTCATGAAAGATATGAATAAAATTCAAAGTTTTGTTTGTTTATAATATGGAGATATCATTTCAAATATATATATATAAAGAGTTCAGCAACTCAACAAGTAGCAACTCCTTTGTGGTTAATTTTACCAGCTATGAAATGCTAATCGTTTAGGGAAATTCTATACTCCCTATCTTCTTTTATCAATATCACAATTGAAAAAAAATACACTAATTTAGAAAAATATTAAATTAACTACTATACTCTTCATTTTATTTCCAAACTTTTATATGGTAGGGAAAAAATCAGATGAGGAGTTATTTGAATTTGTGAGAAAATAGATAATAATAACTAATATTACTAAATTAGAAAGAAATAAGTTACGAGGTGAAGGGAAAAATTATTTATTTGATTTTTTTATTTTTTATTTATATGCRTAAATATATACAAATAAAAAATTGGRTGATTACGATACTTATAAAAGAATGGAGGGAGTACTCTTGTAAATTGACTCATTTGATAAAAATAAAATTTGAATATTGAAAAAGTTAAAGTCTATTAAAGGATCTTGAATATCGAATTTTGTTAGAAGATTTAATAACGTGGACAAAACTCCAAATAGTGTGACTTTTACAATTTCGTCCTTTTCTTTTTTTCACTGAATTTAATGGAGGGTGTTTCTGAACTTGCCTGAATTCTCATAAAAGWGGTCTCATCTCTACAGTAAATTAAGTGACATTGCATGCTGCATGCCGTATTTTTGCCAACTTTAGGTTATTCTTCTTCTCATCAATTGTCATAATGCAATTTTTAATGAAAGKGGCTATGGAGGTGATTTGATTGAACACTGTAAGCAGCTAAGTACTAGAAGGAATCAAGATCCCAAGTAGACACATTGTAAATTCTGTCGACAAGAAGCCAAATCCATTTTATGCCTTGCGGACCATTGTTGAATTTTGCAGTTCATGTTTCCTTTTCAACACAGTACTCTTGATACAGGCCAATGGGACATCACCTTTCTCATAATCTTTGGGGATTTAGCCTCTTCCTTTCTAGTCTTCTTCTTTTTGCTGTTTTTCCTCGTTCCAGTAGAACAAAACCCACAAATATTTGGCCAGCTGAAGCAGCAGACTGTATGCATCTGCCATTGAGTCTGAGGTTCCAGTGGAATATATTTCCTATGGTTGGAGTCTTGAGTTTGAAGCTGATATTTGCAATGCTGAATAGTAGAATATCTGCACATGCTTTCAACACAAACAGCTCCCCACAATAGGCAAATACTATCACTTGAAGAATTATTCATTTGGAACATAAATAAAGGAAATATTCTGATATATAAAGTATTGCAGCGTAGTCATCAATCGCATTTCAGAAATATGACATAAAACATAAGAGGCAAACCGTTGGTCGGGAGAATACAACGTCTAGCAAAAGGACTCTTCCAGATATTCTTAGGTCATCACCACCAACTGCAAAACTCTTGCTTTCTCCTCTTGATAGGGAAGTGGCAAATAGAAACCAGAAAATTTATAGACAAAGTTGTGATATCAAGCTGCTCGCCTTTGATCTGACCTCAAACTCCTCCATCTAGCATGGACTTGCTGGAACAACTGACAGTAGCAGTGAGCGCCAAATTTCCCGAATACTAATCTAACCATATATAGGAAAACAGGATTCAGCAGCACCTGGTTTCACTTTCAGTACTTGGCGTCATGATTCTTAGCAGGACCTGCTGTAGTGTGGAAGTATCTGAAAATTAAAGAACTAGGTTAACAATGAAGTTTCTCTAGTACAAATAACCTCAATCTGAGCCCCTAATTGTCAGTTTGTTGTAACTTGACATGATTACGACCAAGAGTCATTTCAAGTCTTAAACATTATATTATTAATTTGGTTTATTCCAATATCAGAAATTGGTTCAATGGGCTGTTCATCAGTATCCGTTGAGGGGATGCTGATCAAAGCTTCTCTACGAATTCATTCACGGCAACAAACAATTACCAAACAGAATATCAAAATTCTTCACATCATACTTTAGCCCTGATGTAAGATTGCGGTAAACAAGGTTAGCCTTTTTACTTGAATAGTTAAGTAGCATGCCGTATGCCTTGGCCTACTACTTGTCATTGCATATGTGTTTACTACGATGCTTAAAGAAAATATCCGAATAGGAAACTATATGTCCCAAATGCCGTTTATTAAAAAATAAAAATTTATATTCGACATAGTTGAAATACATAAAATAAATCATATTTTAAGTAATGAATCAAAGCCCTAAAAGAAAAATCCTAAAATTTTTAGAGATTCAAGAATAAAAACGTTATTCCTCATTTACTAGCATTCTAATTATAATGAATAATATTTAATAATAAACAACTAATTGAGTGCTACGAATAACATTTTTAAGGTTTATATAATCACTTTATCTGAACTGACGACTTTGACTGAGGGCTAATTTCGGACCAATACTCTTCCTATCACTTAAAGAACAAAGTGGTGCTGTCGAAACAACACAAAAAGATCAGAAAGCCGATTAAATATCATACATCATTGTAAAGAGCCAAAAGCATTTGTCGTTTAATGAGCCAAAAGCATTTGTCATTTCTAATAAAAGGATTCCAGCAAGAGCGAATGTCAATGAGGGATCCAAGACGAGCAGAACTCCACATCTCATATTCTTCTCCGGTTGTCCGTACGCAATCTCTTGGAAGACCCAGCTTCTAYATTATCAGCACTTGAACGTAGCTGCAAAAGAAAAAGGCCAACAAATTTCATGACAGAGTCCACCCAAAACCTCAYAAAAATACCAACATATATGCTGAGATTAACCCACCTTGTCAAGCTTCTCTCTAACCAGATGAACTGTTTGATTCATAGATTGTGATGGAAAATACTCCTGCATTGCCAGCATRAGAATGACTTTTAGTCACTCTGCTTAATGTAATACTWGATAACGATTTTTCTTTGGAATACTCCAAAGTGCAWGACCCCATAATAGAAACTACATGATTTTTTCAATGGATGAGTTTATTTAGCTAAAAAGTTTGCAATTCTGCCTATCAATATGTACGCTCTTGGATAATTAATACCAATTTTTCTTTAAATTTGAGCTTCTTAATTTATACAAGTTACTAACTTGGGGTTTGTTATGCTTGTGACAATTAGGATTGAAATGGAAACCAACATTCCTAGAGAAGGTAAGGGAGCAAATACCCACTAAAAATTCGAGTACCAAAACAGTGATTGTTTACCGATCCCTATACCAAACCTAATGGATTTGGTACCAATTAACCTTGACAAAAACCAAAAATGCCGCTCATAGYAATAATCAAACTTACTGATTAACCTACCGAATACCTGATAACCCAAACGCTTAGATCTTATATATTTACTTACCCGACCCATGTAAAGGGAATTCCAACTTTGCAGAGCCCAATCAAAGTGAAAATGAACAAATATAAGTAATTTACAATTTCAAAGGTAAAAATCAAAATAATATAATAAATAAAGTCTATCACATCTAAAATCCGATTAGGGTCTTTTACCAAAACCTAACGAATTCCGAATCAGTTGACCTTGAGAAAAACCAAAATATAACAGATAATCCATCAGGTAAGTAACCAGTAACCAGTGCATAATCGGCTCAGAAATGTACTGTTGCCAACCCTAAACATGCCACAAAGTTCATCCATTGATGTAAATGATCCAATTATTCAAGATAAAGGAAAAGAAGTGATCAARCTCAATTGGGAGACTTTTAATGATTGCATTAGAAACTTAAAAACGGAAATTGTATAATGAACAATATTTGGGACATAAACTTCCCTTACAAAGCCAATATCTAGTGTTCAATAATCTCTGTGGAGGCAACCTGGCCCTAGCCCGGATTAGTCTCGCTGGGGATATC
>MEJB01000018.1:3773773-3868861 GCA_001752375.1 Rhazya stricta
TGCTATGGTAGCAACCAAATGAGTTATGCACACTGAGACTGGGAGGAAGGCGATCATCATGTGCCCAGATGGCGCGGTCTCTAGTCTAGGTGAATTGAAAGGGAATGGGGTTTCTCTTGGTTTTTCAGGTGAGGATGAGAAGAAATTATGTGGATATATGGATGGCGAGGAATCTGGTCATGGAAATAGGAGAGGGTAGAGGCTATGATATGAATGGAGAAGTAAATGGTTATGTATCCTCTTAATGGGTGATAACATGTGTGGGGGAAACGGGGAATAGAAGATTTTAACTTGCGTGGAAGGGCATAAACCATGGAAATCGTTGGAGAGGAGGGCAATGGTGACGTTGAATACATGGAAGACCATCCATATCGGGGGATCTTCTCTGGGGTAAAATTAAGAATCATCCTTSGGGGCATGGTCAAATTTATGATCCTTCTGGTGCTTCGGAATTTGCAAACAAGTATAATCAAAAGGAGGAGAGGCGAAGAGGGGAAGAAGGAGAAGGGCAGAAAGAAGCGACAGCAGGAACAGCGGCGTGGAGGAGGAGAAAGAGAAGAAGAAGAAAAAATAAATAAGGAAAAAATGAAAATTTGATTAAAAAATGTTATTTAGATAAATATAAATTGAATTGACTAAAATACCTTTGAAAATGGGTTTCCRTTAGGATTTAGAAAGTGATCTTGAGGGCAACATTTGTAACGTTTTATAAGACCAAAAACTTAAAAAATTGCTAAAGTTTCAAGGGCAAGTGACATCGTTTACCCTTATTTTTTCATGAAAGCTCTAGGAAGGAGAAAAACGTAGTCTCTGAAACAAAGGGTACACATTAAAAAGTCATGAACAAGATACAACTGCAGATTTCTAGGGTAAGAAGAAAAATTTTCTCCACAGTAGAGCAGACAGAAWCAGAAATTCCCAGTGAGAAAAATCCTAAAAAGTTCTAATTGAAAGAAGAATGGATAATCCAAAGAAGATGAATCCAACACTTGTCTTCAGAAAGAAAACAGTAAATGATTCTTCAAAATAAAATTGCACATTAAAAAAATAAAAGAAAGAATTTCAAAACTGATGCAATCAGAAATTTGCATCTGCTTTTCGTATTAAAATKAAAAAATTGACTACAGARCTACATATTTCCTAACAATAAAATCAGAHAATTTGAGTTGGAGATGCCAAGTTACATACTAACCTTATCAGATGAAACATGTGTCATGGAAGTTTCTGTTTCACAGCTTATTTCAAGCATTCCTCTTGAGGCGGGAAAACTCCCAGTGTTTTCTAGTTTGTGGGGACTGCAGTTTAAATGTGATGTACAAACTGAAGCAGGCTCATTAACTGCCTGCTGGTTGTAAGTTACAGCACCTKTGTACCTTCCAGCTGAAATCAACAGATCAAAGCCATCATTTTCCTAGTCTCCTTTTATGTGTGGATAGTTGCCAGAAGAATATTATTTGAACCCATTCAAATAAACAACAAAGAATATTCACCCAATTGCCTTAGAAATATGCCAAGAAAAAGAATTATAATTTTTGCTGAAATGCCTTTCATCTGACAAAAGAATCACTAAAAATTTATACCTCAATGTCAACTTACAGTTCATCCGTGCAAGAACTTCCTTTCTCCTCCCTTCTAACTTCTCCTTGGTTTCAGACAAGCTCTCGTATTGAGGAGCATATGAGACCTGCAACCTGTTACCTAGAAAGACATATTCATCCAACTTTCGCTTGGCAAACCTATATTTTTTTCGTAAAAGAAAGAATGCAAACTGAAACATGTTAGGAGACAACAGTAAACATGTTGCAGAATCATTTCTTTTTGTGAATAGAAACGCAGTTTGTCAATCATTAACTATAGACATGGTATAAGTAAATAATTTCTGTTGCAATATTCACTTATTTCCATCTTTCAAATATAAAGAATTACAATATCACTGACAACATGTATGTATTATCTATTTTCACAAGCCCAAATGCTGCACTGTTACAATTTTCAATTGTCATTAGGAAAATAAAAATTACAAAACCTTCAGARCGAAAATCCAAGAAAAACTGGGATGAAAACAGAAAGACCAAAATCCTTTCTCTGTCACTCCCTCCATACCCACTTAAACCCAAATCAAATCTACAGCCAGCAATTGCTAGTGTCCCTACCATGGACTTTTGTTGCTATGTCTCCTACTGTTACCTGTGCTGCCTTTGGAGTTATCAAATCCGAAATTCTTCCTCCAATGGTAATAGTGAAAGGAACTCGAGCTTAATTTTTGKATAATCATGTATCTGAATCACCGATTCATGAATTACAGAAAAGGAACAGGACTATCCTCTTCTCTTAGTGTGTCTCTTTTCATAAAATGGGGGTGAAGGGAGTTGAAGATAAAGAAAATTGAACATGAGCACATGAAACAGTTGAACAAATCTCTCACCTTTCAAGGWAGAATGAGTCTGATATTAAACAGAGTTGATGAATGACTGATATTCTGAGTCTTCAAACCATCCATCTTTGTTGTCATGTACAATGGATGTACCTTACTTTAGTTTTCTGTGCAGTTGTCTAAGAGATRGTTTTTGAATTTTTTATTTTACTGTTGCTACATTGTACMCAAGATCTCGACATAATTTTGGAAAATTCATGTTTAATTTTAACTTTCAATTGGTTAATCTTAATCACTTGATTGTCTACTTCATTATTTTGTAGATGACCTTTAGATAAAGAGTATTAGGTTTGTGCTGTGTTCTATTGTATTTTGAAGCAAAATCATGCTGTAAAATATTAACGATGACTGCTAATCTACCAAATATCATGAATGCAAGAATGCCATATATTGTGAATTTTAGGCATTTATAAACCAATGAAAATGGATTGATATGGCAATTCAACCAGCAATTATCGATTATTTAACCACTAAAAATCAACTTTTCTATCCTTCGAGCTTTATTCCCTGAGGTTTTTATGGTAGAGTAGGTCTGTCGATATGCAGGGCATACCCAGACAAATACTATTTATAACCGGTCGGGAASYTTTTGTTCCATGCCCGGATCCGGACTCAAGCTGGACCTATTTAATTCTACATAATCAGGCGGAGRTCAGGGATCCCAGACAYGWTATACATATAATAGTAGTARTAATAATAATAATAAYAACAATAATGTATGACCTATTTGTTTTAATAGTTAGATCAAGTAACGATTTTTCTTAAAAGGATTATTTAAAGGAGTTCAAGACTAGGTATACTCGGCCCAGACCAGGACGCTGTAGCGCCGGATCTGGGTCTTGACCTTTTGGATCCATCAGACCTGGCTGGGTCTTGACCTTTTGGATCCATCGATCTAGGTCCAGGTCTGGGTCGAAATGTTTCCGGGACAGCCTGTTCCGGACCTATTTAGACCTGTTTACAAGTCTAGAGTAAGGCAAGAATATACCTGCATCCCTCATCTTGATTATTGCAGCACAATTGTTTTCTTGCAATCACAGTCCACAAATTCAAAGTTTATATTTGGTTGCTTATTGTCTGGGTTTGAACTCTGCTGCAATCACAGTTCTTAATTAAGCATTAATTCTAATGATCAAGTACAAAGTTTGTATCAATAGGCTAACTAAGGGCTGAATGAGGACCAGTTCACAGTAGGGATTGGGAAAAAGAGGACATCTTGTACTACCAATCGAAACGAAGAAGAAGCTGCACCTTACCCCCGTGCTATCACAAGATAGGCTCTTTGATATAGTATCTTCTTGAGAYCCTAAGCCTTAGTTTCTTTTTCATGTGTAGTTCTCATTCTTTTTTAATTTTTTTTTTTCAGATCTTCCTTAGTTTCTTTTTCTTGTGTAGTGCAAACTGTCCTCTATTTCTTTGATATAGTATCTTCTTGAGACCCTAATCCTTAGTATCTTTTCATGTGTAGTGCTCATTCTTTTTTAATAATTTTTCAGATTCTCTATCCTATTTTTATTATAAAAAAGAAAATGTAATTCCTGATAAGAACCCTCCCATTCCAATTCATTGACCAATTAGTGTATCTGGTTTTTTTATCTTTTAAAAAGAAATTACTACGCCTACCAAAATCCTCTTCATTTTCTCTTGGTGGTAATATGCTMGATTCTTAATGGATAATGGTTTATCTTGTGTTTCTCAGAGAAACCAAAGTGATTCTTATCATTCTATTGGATGARGTTTGACGTGTAAAAGGTGAAAAAGCAGAGCAGCAACTGGTTCAGGATTATGTTTCTACGAAAAAGTGACCTAGAGAGGAAACTTTGAATCTTTAATAGTCAAAAGAATCACTTAAGGTAGATTATAGATTTTCCCTGTGAGATAGATGACTGATTTAGTTTCCTGAGGAAACAAAAACCAGTTTGATCAGATTGCATCATTGTTTATGCAGAGGACTAAGATCAGCCAATGACCATCCAGTGCAGAGCAACGCAGTCAAGTTATTCTGGAGGAAATTGATCAGATGGTATATGAAATATTCTTGCTTTCAACCACGTTATCCTATTAAAATTTCAATGCCCGTACAATTTACTCTGCTCATCATAACGCTGTGATATTAAGTTTTCTGTCTAGTATCCAAAATATAATCTTGTCTAGATGAGAATATGTTGGGCAGAAGCAAGACCAAAATTAATTTCCGATTCCAAGAAATTTTGTTATATGAAATATGCGATTTTTGGCAGTTCTCTATTATTAGAATATCCACAAACATAAGTTCCTTTGTCAATTCATTTTGCTGAGTTTACATATGCTTTCTATAGGTGGCTTAGAAGATTCTCTTTGTTGTATTTCTTGATTTTGTTTGTCAACTTCCTCAGTTGGTTCTTCCCTCTACAAGCAGTTGGCATCAGCGGTTTAGAGATTTTGTTTTGTGTCAATGTTTTGTCTCCTAGGTGCTGGGGCGGAGCTAACATAGCCCCAGTGTGGGCATTGGTCCGCATTGGGCTTTTCCAAATTTTTAACTAATTATGTCCTTTATGGAATGGGCTATGGAAAAAAAATGGAAAGATGGACTGCACTGGTTTCTTTGTTGGACAGGGACTCTATCAAGATTTCTGAACCTCAATAAATATTTGTTTAACCTCTTTAAGGTCCATCTTCAGATTTTTGTTTTGCCTGAAAATTAACCTCATTAAGGTCAGCACCTCTTTTTCTAATAAAACGYATTTCTTGAGCTAAGGAATTCCATCCACCRGCCCAAACTTAAACACCGGCAACTGTACTTAAGCTACGGCAATGGCCGACTAAGAGGGTGCTRCAAAGAAGCTTGTTCCATAAAGGAACTTTTAGCTAAGGAAATTTTTGTATTAAGTCTGCCGGTTGCTACTGCTACCGCTACCGTGGTGAGAGTATTTTCCGCAATCAATAATGTGAGGATAAATTGAGCAACYGAATGGGAGATGAGAGGATGAGTGRTAGCCTTGTAGTCTACATAGAGAGATATTTTTGAAAATTGATAACAAAGTCATTGTAAAACAAGTTCAGAGTATGAAAACTTGAGAAGAACAATTGTAAAGTATATCATTTGTAATTACCTTTATTATTTAATTATTTACACTTTTGCCTTCTTATACATCGCCCTCACCCCCCGCGCATAAAACAAAAATCCTAGCTCTGCCGCTCCCTAGGTGGAAGCCTAGATCATGATTTCAGTTCAACAATTTGATTGTACTTATGCGAGGAGAACTAGSAACTGCATATGAAGAATACAGTGGAGTTTGTTGCAAATATAGACAAGCTTGGGTTTGCACACTTAAGAAGTCTTTTGGCACAATAAGTTTTGTTGCAGAAATAACCAAATTTTTGGTAGGCAGCAAACATACAACTACAGACATTTACTTGGACGTGGCTGTCGACTACATTAAGTACCTCCAAGACTATTATCAGTTATCCCTGTCAAGGCCTAATGTAGAAAAAGAACCAAATATTTTTCTTTATTATTAAAGTTACACATATATCTCATGTTCCCCCCATCAGCAGGCACTATACAATATTGGGGCATACTACAAATGTTCAGCTAAATATGCAGAAGCTGGTTTTGAGATTAAAAAGTTTCAACTTGATTTTATACCRTAGATAAACAACTAGATGGAAAAGMAAATCACAAATGTTTTTTTGTTTGAGTAGAAGCGAAATTAGAAATGGACATTCCAAATTGACAAAAGCAAGTGGATAAATAACTAAATGTTGTCTCCTTTTTGGGAAGCCTCGAATTAAAATTAAAAGATGAGATACAAAAGTGAACATCACTAAAATGGATTAGAAACCTGTAAATGACCAGTGTATCTGCTCTTTTTTCCTTTGTCTTTTTAAATTTTTTGCATGTAATGCCTATTAAACGAATGTCTATATCTTCGGTAAGAAATTATCAGGAAGAGCGCAATCACCTGGCATTATTAACCTGATGAAACTTAATCCAGTAGACATCAGTAAATGGTTCGCATTCCTCGGCATCCATCGGCTTACATCTTCCAAAGTATATGTGAAAAAAAGAAAATGAAGTCAATCACTTAGTTGATGATTACATTGTATAACCCTCTAACATTAGTCTTGAAATTCAATCACTGTAGTCATCACAATAGAGATACAAAATAGAGGTACCCAGAGCCCAACGATGAAATTTGCAAGAATTCATAAATATTTACCTTCACCAGTAAAACTGATACTTACAAAAATTAATGCAACAGAAAGGAAGGAAGAAGAGATTAAAAGAGAAAAGGCATTTTTCAGTGGAAAAAGGAAAACAAAAGACGAACTTCAGCTACCTGTCGAATTTTATTAACAAAAACCATTTCATTTATTCTCTGTTTTTTTTAACTCTAAAAGATTCCCCATTATTTTGATAACTGTTATCATATTATTTGAAACAAATTAACATAGAGAGAAAGAGAACATACTCTTCAACTCCTCCATAAATAGAAAACAACTTCAACAATTCCTCGCCACAACCCAGTGCTGGCACATTCCTCACGATCAAGTATCTGTACAAATTATTCAACATCTACTTAATTCGCAAAAAAATTATGTATAGTTTTGCACTACGTATGAAGCTATACCTGGATTCATCGCAGACTGTATAGACTCGAACAGCAGAAGGCTCGTCTCTGTAACGAGGCTTACCCTTCATCTTCTTCCCTCAACTTAGGCTAAGTTTAGRTGGGGAGTGAGGTTTCCTGTAACCCAAAAACGAAATTCGGGAATTACTTCTGATACTAAAACATCATGTTGATTGAAAAAGTCAATTTCAAGAATGGGGTTAGTATTGGGAGTGGTTGACAGTTAGCAGAGAGGAGGGTRATTGAGACGAAAGAGGAACGATGGGGAGGTGGCCGTGGTGAGGATCAGTGTGCAAGAGCCAAGGAGGCGGTAATGGGTGCAACGAATGTYAAAGGGCCGAGACAGAGYCAACGYCKAAAGAAAACCGCGTCGTTTTTGTATTCTTTTTTTGTTTTTGATTTTGCCTTTTTATATATATATTTTTTTTACAAATTTTAGTTAATTCAAATTCGGTCCAAGCTCACACTTAAAGGTGCGCTGAGTTCAGATTCAACTTTTCTGAGCTCAGGCTTGGCCCAAGCAACTTCTTGAGCTCGATCGTGGACCAAGCAAAAATAATTTGAATTAAGCTCGAACTTAATCAAATTCGATTCATCCAATTCGATTGACAATCTTAATTTTATGAAGTGTTGGGAGAGATGCCTCTTTTTAAATGATAGGCTCATATAAATTGATTCTCTATCTCATCCATCTCAGATGAATTGATTCCCTAAACTCGAATTCCCCTATGATATGTACCTGCTTCCAAAATRACWAGGGCTAAGAAGGATAATTTATAGAATGGATACCTTCTCCAGMTCAAAAATTGATCTGCTTTCAAATTCTGATTWATCCAAGTCCTTTTAGGTCAAGGTTATTTCTATAATTTGTTATGTGATAAATCGTTCTCGCTCTATTTCTATAGACAAAAAAATATTCGTAAAGGTATAATTTGATTCTCCTATTGATTTTATTTAAATTTAGAAATATTAATATCCTGCTCATATTCATTTTAATAATCGAAAACTTGAATCTTAGCATATAGAGCATGCCTTTCTTAATTTTAAACTTAGGGTAAAGAAATACAAGTTATAGGGCGTTTCATAAGTTCCTTAGTATGGAGCAAGAAGGATTGCAGTTGAAACCAATGGCAGAAGTGTACGGACGGCGACAGCTATGGGGAGAAGAGGGAGGGAGAAGAAGAAAAGAATAAAACAGAAAACAAGAAATGGAGGATTTTTAATTATTTTTTAGGGTAAAAAAGAAGGAAGGAAAAACAATTTGAGTTATGAATTGGATATTAAAAATATTATTAAAATAGCTTATAACAATTAAAATATCCTTCAAAATAGAGTTCCCTTAGGATCAGCGAAATTTTGAGCTGAAGTAGCTTAATGAATCCAATCCATTTTAAGAGTTGTAGTATTGATATCCATTTATTCTTCTCATCATATGTCATTATGCAATTTTTAATCGTGACTTGTTCATATAGTGATTATAGAGATGTTTTGCTTGAACAAAAAAGCAGTTTAAGTAAATAGAAATCAAGAACCCAAATGGTGAATTAAGGCTCTATTTGGATTAGATTTTGGAATAAGGGGATGATTTTTTAATTTTTTTTCCCCCTTATTGGGAAGGCGAGAAATTGAAAGATTTGAATTTCAAATTTGTTTCTAAAGTTAAAGAAATTTCTTGAGTTAAAAGAAACTACACGGATTAGAAAAAATATAAAATGAATATTTTTCTAAAGAAATTTATTGTTCAACATAATCCAAATTTAAATAAAATATGATTTTATTTAATTAATCATGCAAAATCCAGCTGGAAGAAGATGTATATCGATTTAAAGAATAACGAATAATCGATTAAGGTCATTTGAATAATTGATTATTCAAATATTTATAAAGAACAAATTCAACTATTCTTTAACCGTTCAGTAGATTACCCCACGTAAATAGCGATTATGATTATTTTAATAATTAATTAACTATATTTCATTAATAGATTACGATTACTGTACTTAATCGGTTGAAATTTTATGAATGAAAATGAAATGTTACTGTAGATTTTTTTTAAGTAATAATTGAAGGAAAATTTCTTGGTTTGAGGTTAAGATTTATTGGTTGAAGGTCTAAAACAAATAACTTTTTAAATTGGGAGCAAAAAATTTCTTGATTGAAAGTGTAAAACAAATAACATTTAAAACTAAAAACAATAAAACTTTCCCCGAAAAATGTAGTCCAAATAGAGCCTAAATATTGCTGAGAAGAAGCAAATCCAACTAATGCCTTTTGGACCATTAGGAATTTTGTTGGTCGGGCAAGAGGCCCAAAGAACAAGAAACTTTTAAGGCTTCAAAATGGGTCAAATCAAATTTCACTCATAAGCTCAGAATTTACTCCTTGCGAAAGAAAAATTGAGTCTTTAAAAGACAGCGAATTAAATCAGTTTAATACTTTCCAAAAAAAGATTAAAACAGTCTTAGATCCTGTTGAAGTTTCATCGGCACAGTCAGAAAGTTCATCGACCGAGGTACGTGGCAACCCCGTCAATCGCCATGAAGTTCATTTTGTGGAATGTCGGGGGACTTGGGAACTGTCGAGTAATTCAAACACTACGATGCATTAGCCCAAGAGAAGCTCCCTCACTTCTATTTTTGTCTGAAACAAAAATATGCAATTACAAAGTTCAAAAGTTGCGATGTATAATRCGACTTGATTGTTGTTTTGGTGTGAACTGTGTACGTTAGGGGGGAGGTTTGGCGATGTTCTGGCAAGACAGCCTTAAAATCTCTCTGCAAACTTATTCAGTAAACCACATTGATGCATTCATTTAGACTAGTGATGGTACAAAATGTTTTTTCTTTACTGGATCCTACGGAAAACCAGTTCGATCAAAGAGAGCCCAAACTTGGGAATTGCTAAGAAGCACAGGAGCTGGTTGATCCTCCCTTTGGATATGTGGATGGGAYTTTAATGAAGTTTTGTTGCTTTCGGAACATGAAGGCAAAAATCAACGCTATGTAGGCCAAATGCAGGAGCTTAGAAATGCTACAGCAGAGGTTGATCTTCTAGATTTAGGATTCAGTGGTTCTCCCTTCACATGGTGCAATGAAAGAGAGCGTGATGCCAGAGTATGGTTGAGATTGGATCGCGTATTTGGCAATGATGAATGGAATGTGTTATATCCTAATACAGTTGTTCAACACATGCCGCTTATTATCAATTTAAACCGAGGTCCTAATGAAGATAGGCGAGGAAAGCGATCAACAGATTCTGTTTCGAACTCATGTGGATGCAGGATTCTCAGTGAAAAATTGATCAAATCACACTGGATCAATATGAATGGTGACATTGTGGGAAGTTTTAGTAGCTCATCAAAGAAGTTGAGCTAATTGGGGAAGGAAGAAATATTGTAATCTACCTCACCTTATTCAGAATGCAGCAGATCATCTGTAATCATTGTGTACATCCCAAGCATCAAAGGATCAGGTAATGGAAGTCTCTCAGAACCTCGAACACTTACTATCTTTACAATATGAGTATTGGAAAGTTCGATCGAGGTCAAATTGGTTCAAATTCGAGGATCGAAACACTCTATATTTTCACCACCATTCCAATCAAAGAAGAAAGAGGAATCACATTCTTATTTAACTGATGCATCAGGAAGCCATATCACTGACAAAGATAAGATTCATGCGATGGTAATACATTCTTTTCAAAATCTTTATGAGCATCCAAGAGAGATTAGAAATATTGAAGACATTCTGGGCGGATTGTTCATCCAAAGATTGACGCAGAAATGGCTTAGGATTTGTAAAAACCATTTTCTCCACATGGAATATACCAAGCAATCCAAGCGATGCATCGGCTAAAAGCACCAGGCCTGATGGTTTTCATGCCGAATTTCTTCAAAGATATTGGAGCATTTTGATTCAAGAATTACTAACTTCATCCTATCTATTATGAATGAGGTAGCTCCCATGCAAGATTTGAATCACACTACATTGTTTTGATTCCCAAGAAGGCCAATTCAGAGATAGTAAGTGACTTTAGACCAATTAATTTGTATAATCTRTTATATAAAATCATTGCAAACGTGATTAAGACTAATTCTGCCTTTGGTGGTGAATGAAACACGATGTGCATTTGTGCAAGGAAGGCAGATTACAAATAATGTGTTTGTAGCGGTGAAGTATTTCACTGGTTGAAGCAGAAAAATGCACCTCCCCGTTTAGCATTAAAATTAGAAGTAAGCAAAGCTTAAAATCGCATCCGATGGGACCATSTCAAGTTCATTATGTTAAAATTGGATTTTCCTTTAAATTTAGTAAATCTCATTATGTGGTGTGTATCTTTTACATCATTTTAGATTCTTATTAATGGGGTTCCAACGACAACCTCTCATCCATCCAGGGGCTTGAAGCAGGGGGATCCTCTCTCTTCCTTTCTATTTATTTTGTGTATGGAAGGACTCTCAAAATTGTTGTACATACAGGAACATCGATCAACTGCAAGGACTTCAATTATGTCGAGGGCACCATTACTTTTCCATCTGTTTTTCGCAGGTGAGARTTTGTTAATGATGAAAGCCACAAGATCCAATATCCAGACGATAATATATATTCTGGATAAATACAGGAGTGTATTAGAACAGGACATTAATTTGCATAAATCCTCTGTGATATTTTCCAAGTCTATTCCAACTTTCCTTCAGCAAGACATTATAGATGACCTTACTATACCTGAAACAAGCAGTGGCGTGGTGTATCTTGGACTGCCATATCTCCTGGAGAGATCCAAGAGAGAGGCTTTTTGCATRTTTTAAAGATCGATTGTGGAATAAGACTAGAAGCTGAAAAAAAAACGTTTTTTATCTCAAGCAACGAAAGAAGTCATGATCAAAGTAGTACTACAAGGTATACTCATTTATACCATGTCATGTTTTATGATTTCAGTAACATTATGTGCTGAGCTAACATCAAAAATCAGTAGATTCCAGTGGGGATCAGGTAAGGAGGGTAAAGGATTTCATCAGAAATCTTGCCAAAAAATGTGCTTATSCAAGGCTGATGGWGGATTAAGATTTAGAAACCTGAAGCATTTAATCTTTCTTTATTAGCTAAGCAATGATGGAAAATAATTAAACAGCATAATCTGCTTGTAARCTAAACTTTGAAGGCTAGATACTTTCTCCACTGTGATTTCATGCAAGCTACGTTAGGAATGGTGGATCCTATACTTGGCAAAGTATTTGGGAGGGGAGAGGCTTACTTAGACTTGGTCTTCGCTGGAGGATTAGTGACGGAGCAACAACCCCAGTCTGGGATTCTCCATGGCTAAGCTCTCCATTTGATTTCAAAATTCTAACGCCCAACCCAACGTCACATTCAAATATGCTAGTGGAAAAATTATCATTCCTCACCCTCAACGTTGGAACAAGCCTTTAATCTAATCTCTATTTCTACAGAGGGATCTTGAAGAAATTCTTCAAATTCCTTTACTAGAGGATTGTTATGCAGATAGAATAATTTGGCACTTTTAACCAAATGGTATATTCTCTGAAAGATAAGCATACAAKTTGGGTTTACAGTTTATGCAACATTGCAACTTATTACTAGAAATTCCTTCAACATCAGCTATGTGGAGAAGAGTTTATTGTAAAGTCCTTTGGAAGCTACAAGTACTGCTTAAAATAAAATTTTGGGTCCAAAGATTAAGCCATAACATTTTACCTACATGAGTGAAGCTGCAATAGAAAATATATATTGATAATAATTTGTGTATTATGCATGCAAGAAGTGAATCTGCTGCCTTAGATGCCCCTTACTCCTATACTGTCTTGAATTATCATGATATATTGCAGGCTTCAATGGATACTTTATTTGTGGGGGTCTTAATAAACTTATTTTTGCATCCACTGTTATTTCCTACTGAACAGGTTGACATTATTGGGATTCTTTGTCAGACCCCGACCCAGAGTGGGTGGGGGAAGATTGTAAGTGATATGGTTTGATTGGTATTACTCAWACCATCAAGATGCATCTTCTTTTCGAAAACTCATTTCATAAGAACTTCAACGTTAAGCGAGCTTGACCTGGGATAATTCTGGGATGGGTGACCCACCGAGAAGTTTCCAGTGAACGCGTGAGTGAGGACAAAATGTGCTGAAAAAACTCGTGGTGGTTTGTAAGGCCAGTCCATCAAGTTTAATAACGTACCGACCCAATGTGACGGGGCGAGGCGTTACAAATGGTATCAGAGCGAAGCCGTCCGGAACTGTGAGAACTAAGTGCTATGCAGCGCAAAGTGCTACATCGRGAGACACCTCTTGAGGCATCTTCTTTTCGGAAGCTCATTTCATAAGAACTTCAGCGTTAAGCAAGCTTGATCTGGGATAATTCTGGAATAGGTGACCCACCGAAAAGTTCTCGATGAACGCATGAATGAAGACAAAACGTGCTGAAAAGACTCATGGTAATTTGTAAGGCCAGTCCATCAAGTCTAATAACRTATCGACCCAATGTAACGGGGCAGGGCATTACATTCTTGTCGGGGGTATTTGAAGAGCTAAAAATAAGTGAATACTTTAGAGGAAATATAATAGGCCAAAAGCAAGAGTAGCCTGTGCATCTTCATATTTAGCTTAATATGAAGCTAGCATCGTGGAGACGCCAAATTACAAGGATAATACTTGTAGCAATCTTTTAGTACAATCGAACCGCCAACCCTCCATCTTTCAAGATAAATGTTGATGCGACATAAAATTAAGGGAAAACTGATATGSGAGCAAAAGTTCGAAATGCAAAGGGAGAAGTCCAAGCTACATGAACGGAACCAATGGAGGGTTGTTCCAACACTGAACAAGCAGAACTAATGGACATTCTTGCAGGCTTAAGTGTGACTAAACAGTTGGATGTTGATGATTACTATAAAGGATTTAATTGCCTATTAACAGTCCAGAACATCAAGCCATCAAGCCGGACATAGCTAATGATGAGCCTTTGAGACATATTCATTTGTACCTTGTCGGGTTAACAATCTGACTTCTTGTCTAGCTCAAATAGGAACACGATTAATGTAATGACAACAACTATGGCTGATAAATTCTCTTTATAAATGAAAATTTTATCCCTTTATTTCAAACAAAAATATTATGTATATATTTCCTCTTCAACGTAGTAGCCTTGATAGGGACATCACCTGTGTCACCCCAAATTTACATCATTCACAGCTTTTCTTCTCTCCAGTGTTCTTCTTTTTGCTGTTTTCCTCGTCCCAGTAGAACAAGACCCACAGATATTTAGCCAGCTGAAGCAGCAGACTGGATGCACCTGCCAGTGAGTCCCAGGTTGCCAGGCCAAAGTCATTGCAAGAAATCAACGACATCATAATCAAAGCTATAACAAATCCTGATCAAAATAGTACAAACTTGTATTATTAACATTCTCGATTCATTAAATGACCTATAAAATCTAAGACAAAGCTACAGGTATTATTTATTTAGAGAAAATATAAAATAAATAAAAGCATAGCGGAAAACAAGCAAAGAGCTCGCTACCAACTTCACTGTTGGGATTTTTGACTCGGTATTCATAAGCAAGTATATTGTCTGGACTACTACTCATATGGCGCTCCTGTTAACGCCGTGTCTTCTTCTTCATCATCGAGTTCCTGCTCTACACCTTTGACCTCAGGTACATAATGCATCAGCATGTTTTCGATGCCAGATTTCAATGTAACTGATGAGCTAGGGCAACCGCTGCATGCTCCTTGCATTTTTAGTYTGACTATTCCAGATTCTGGATCAAATCCCCTGTACTCGATGTCTCCACCATCATCCTGTACTGCAGGACGAATACGAGTCTCCAGAAGTTCTTTTATCATTGCTACAGTTTCTGAATCATCTTCTTTTATAGCTGTATCTGTAGCAGCCAAAGTATCTGAATCAACGATCAATGGCTTGCCAGAGGAGTAGAAMTCCATGATTGCTGCAAAAATCTCAGGCTTTAAAAAATCCCAAGCAGTGTTTTCTGACTTTGTCACGGTTATAAAATCGGATCCAAAGAACACTCGARTAACTCCTATATCAGCAGCAAACATAATTAGCAATGCAGTTGCTCGGTGATTTCCAAGGGAATATGGATGATTACCCCATAATAAAATGAAAAGAAAGTTGAATCTCAGTTTGGTTAAATGAGGATCAGAAGGTGCTAGAGCAGAAGACCAATTATAAATAGCAAGAAAAGAAATGCACCRGAGAGAATGAAGTCCAGCATCAAATGTATTCTCCAGCAGAAGACATCCATGCAAATAGCAACTTCCATATTACAACTTTGGCAAAAACACAGAGAATATAATCCATCTCCTCAATTTCTCCACAATGCACCCCATAATTTTCGAATTAGGCTTAACAATTCGGACCATAACAGAATTCCCCTATTTATCTGATTAAAATCATAAAAGTAAGAGAAATAAAATTAAATCACACAAGAAACTASAGATTTTTCAAGACCAACAAACATTACGGGTTTCATGAAATACAGCTGCAATTAATCTAGTCGAGTAGTACCGGATTGAACAGCTATCTGTTTCTGCTTTTGAGTACTTAGAAAGGGGGAAAAATAATTTAAAAACCATTACTCAAGGCAGATTGGAATTTAAGATACACGAAGTCTTTCACTCGTTTTTCTTCTTAGGTTTTTAATTCATTTCCTATCATTTGATCCTCTGACTTTCCCTTAAAATGTAAAGAAGCACATYATAAAAAATAAAGGCTTTTGAGTGGTATAGGGGACTGTGTTGCCCCTGGATGACCTTATGATCCAAAACAGAAATGCCTTCTTTTCTAGTTTTCATTTTTTCCAGCCTAARGGAAGTTAAATGTAGAAACACTATTGCTATATACCATTGCATTCTTTCTTGTGGTTCTTTTCTAGAGTTTTTGCCTTTGATAGARACGAGGTTCTTTTGAAACTAGAGTTTAACTAATGATAAGCAACAATTACAAAGAAGCTCTTTTAGGGTTTTGGCCAATCCAATGTTCAATTTTAGATGCTTTTCAAACTATTGTCCAAATTAAAGAGTTCTTTCTTCCACATAATTCATGTTCCCAATGTAACTTTTTCATGCCTATTCGTGAAAAATGTGAACATAACTCAGCATGGTGAAGTTTAACACCTTGAAAGACAAATGGGCCCATTACACCAACAACCTCCTGAAGATCCACCAAAGACAAAACAGGATAAGAAGCATGAGCACATGCTCCTCTCTTTTTTTACCTTTCTTTTTTTTTTCTTTTTTGGGAGTCTGTTTGGTAGCAAGTGGGGAGCAAGYGTACAGTCCAACAAAGCTACACAAAATATATACAATATAGAGTTGACAGAAGAGTATACAAGTCATCAAAAACCAAATAACTACTGAAAAGAACCAAGAAAGAGAGGGTAAGGAAATGTCTGGCTGCTGCTCAGTGTGAAGAGTCAAAACCTTCATCTTGCATCAGGTAACTAAACATCAACATAAATATGTRGAAGATTTTGGAAGGAAAATGACTTGAAAGAGAAAAGAGAAAAGTTAGATGTATGTGTTCAAGATACCAAAATATGTAAAAGATGGTAAAAGAAAGCATGGCAATAGTTAAAGGGAGGGTAAACACACTATTTGAATTTGTAAAATAGCAAATGAAGTAATTTTGCATAACCTTCTGTTTGAACAGTTAAATTTGCCCTATGATATTACAGATGCRAATGTTTAACAATAGTCCCTATCTTGACCCAACAAGTGAAGAAAAAAAATTCCTGCTTCGAAGAGAATGGCAAGTAAAACAAGAATAGCGGAGAGGCAAGCATCACGGGTACAAATGTCCCCATAGAATTGTGCAAACATTATTGATCTCTATCTGAATCATAAGTATGTATATAAGCATCCGATAAACCTCATAAAACAATGAATATTGTTGTTGCTAAAAAATGCCTCACACCCATCACTGTATCAAGTCCTGCACGATACTTGAGAATTTAAATAGTATGGCTTCTTACTTGAGTATTCTTGATAATGTTCTGCCACTAAGTACTCTCAGGCATCTAAACAAACGACAAGTAATGCATTACCCCCAATCAATTTTAGATTGAGTTTTACAAACTACTACCTTCTGTCAAGTTTAGACTCAAAAATGCAAACTAAAAATTATCACGTATAGCAGCTAGAAGAACCAGAAGGGTAACTTTTACTAAGCACTCCCAACACTACTACATATAAAAGTATACTACAGATAGACAACTCACCATCAATGCCAAAAAGAGACTTCGCCAAAGGAGAACTCATGGCTGAACGAGCGTTTGGAAAATCAGCACTGCCAGCTTCCATGACTGTCTTCCCAGGATAGAACATTAGTGATGAAGGATTTGGAGTTGATTGTGTTTGGATAAACATGGTTCTCCTCTGCCCTGTGAAAAGCAACATCAGAGCAAGTTAAACCGCACTTGCATCAGTTTCTGTGACCTATGAAAAGTTTTCCATACCCTATACCATCCACTGAATACACACATAAAGAGAGACTTCCTGACAAATCATATGGGAGATCAATGAAATCCCAGGAAAAAATATTTGAGAAGGCACGTGAATTTTCTAGAAATTCAACTATCATGTCTCACAAATAAAATCCAAAAAGGATTAAAGGAGACATGATTCAAAACTCTGTGTCATCTTATTTTCAAAACAAAAGATGAATATCATCAGTTTCTCAACTTACTATTGCAAAACAATCAAATATTAGACAAATAGAAATCAACAACTCATGAATTCTTTTTTTTTTGTTCCCTTTTCCCCCCCCCCCCCCCCCCCGCATTTCAAATAGGGACCCAGTAGAACTGGAGTACTGAAAAAATCAATTTCTCTTCCATTCTCTTGTTGCCCAATTGATTTTGTCACTTTCTTGCACATGACAAGCTCGAAAATAGAGTTGCATGCTGGTTTAGCATGCCCAGTCAGTAGCTMTATTAAAATAAAGTTAGTTTCTGCCTAAAAATTCATCAATCTAAAATACCTTCACTTTTTTTCTTTATCATCACTTAAGTTCCAATCTTAACCCASAACCAACTTCGGTTTTACCCTGCCCTTTTTGGTCAGTTCTATGAAATTCTAACTTCAATATCAGAAATAAGATCCCACAACCATTTTGCTAGTTGATAGAATTTCCAAAATAAATAAAAAATCGAATTTTTAATATCCAATATGGTAATCACGAAATTCCGATGCTTTAAGCAACCTATTAAACACAGATGCACTTTTTTCAAACAATTAATAAACATGCTATTCCAATACTCGAACATATGTATGTCAAGGGAAGCTCTTGCATATATACCTTGGAAAAGACTCCATCGAGGTAGATTCGAATTAGAAATATACGAGGCTTTCAGCGCAGAGAAACCAATTGCGGATTTTGATGAAGAAGCAACTAAAAATCGTCGGGATAAGTATCGCGCACTGCTCTCGGCATCATGGAGTTTCAATGATCTATTCCAGTAACGAGTCACTCGCGATATTAATCTTCCGAAATTCTTCATTGCAACGCTAACCTTCGTCGTTGATAGCACAGCGAAAAAGAAGACAACCAGGGTCTTTGGCGGTTCAAGAACAACTGAGCTCTGTAAATACAATTAAAAAAAAAAAAAAAGGCGAAATAGAGTAACATCATGAAGAATTAGGTCCCTTAGCCCHGTTGTTATTTCTTCTTCGAAGAAATATAGAGAAGGGAAGTGGAAGTACCTGATTAAGAAGACAATTTGAATATGTTTGCCAGAAAATGAAGAAATGAATCCCAGAAAATTAAGTCATCGGTCTAGCAGAACATGAAAGATTTACAGTAAAAAGTGCATCCCTTTACAGACAAAACAACATAGGATTYYGAGTGCGTGTTTGTGTGCGTAAAGAGAAAGAAAGAGAGAAATAGGGAGGGGGGTTATGCGAGAAGAAGAAAGAGGAGAGGCCGCCCATAAATTGAAAAGTTTCGGGCCAAACATACCCGGTCCGAACACGGTTTTAGGTATTTTAAGGAATTAGGACAGAATTATCCCGGMCGTGCACGCGTGCTTCGCACGTGCGTAAACTTGGAACCAACCACGCTTCGAAGCAACTCCCAGAATTTCCAAAACAATCGTCAAACCCTATCTCTACTTTTGCCCTTTTATATTTGTCGGAGTCCTCGAAACCCTAATCTCTCCCGTCGATCTGCAAAGCTTCGTTAATTTTCTCATGAAATTCAACGAATTCTACCTTTTTAAGGCTGATTTGATCCTCAATTCCAGCTCAATTTCATGATTTCTTTCAGAAGCAAACGCTAGTGTTTGTGTTATTTGAAATCATCGTAACATACATGGAGGGCTCTGTGGTGGAGTCGGATCTCGGAGCTCCACCGGARTCATGGGAGGTTGCTGACTTGGATGCCAGCATGCGACGCCTCATGCTTTCTGCGTCAAAAAAGGAATCAAACACTTCTTCATCTTCGAGCAATAACACTCAATCTGAGCTCGGCGATGCTACGACTCTTCCTCCAGATTCTGATGCGGCTTCCGGGAGCTTGGGTGTCTGTGTTTCGGATGATTTGGTCAATTCGGTAGATCAGTTTCTTCGTGAGGCTTTGCAAAACCCTCGTGAGCGGCTTTCTGGTTAGCCCTTTTTTAGCTTTTTTGGATGGTTTGGGATTTCTCATGAGCTTTCTTTTTAGGTTTTGAATTTTGAATACAAGCCAATTACGGAGCTGTTTGTAATTGTTGTTGCTCGGGTAACAGGTCTTGCTGCCTTCTATTGATTGTTAAGGGTTTCCAGTGATGTCAATTTAACTTATTTGATATCTCATGTGTAGCTCATTAGGTTTATTACGTGTTTATCTATGTTTTTCTTATTAGTAGGATGATTAAAACTAAGTGAGAGGGGAATATGGGAAGAAGTAAAACAAAGAAAGGAGGTTTAACTTTATTCAGTTGGATAGATGAAGGAAAATAGAGTAAGTGGTATCTTCTCAATTCAATCAAAGAAATGTAAACACGGTAAAAATTTTCTTTAACACAAGATGGTTGATCTTGCCGCTTATTTCTAAGGGAAGAAAAGCGAGATGCTATTAATAATCTCACCCTGATTCAATCCTTTTCTTYGTCCTTTTGGATCCATTGTGCAAGGTATGGAAGTCCCCGTGGGCTTGCTAACTCACTCTTCCATGGGTTAATGGTGATGTTTAGTTAATAGTTGCTATATGAAGATATGAGAATGGCTTCATGAATTGGGGCCTACGCGTTATGAAGTATCTTAGACTATACTTCTGATGTAATAACAAGATCCAATATGGCATTGGGAGCAGAGAAACACTATCTTTAGCCAGGAGGGGAGCAATTGAAATAAAGAGCAGACTTTCTTCGTAATATACTTTTAGTCCATCGATGAATCTTATGATACTTATGGGAAAATATAGAATTTTTCATATTTCCAAGCTTGCCTTTGGTTATCACGATAWTAGTTACATGTGCTGAGATTGAATTKGTGCCTCTTGATTCTTTTGACTCAACTTACCAGTTTTAAAAAAGAAGATGCTGAAGAGACTCTTCAGTCTTCAGTCTAGGGTTTCAGCACCGGATAAATCAACATTCATTTACTATTTTACTTGGATTGCTGCTGATGCATAATAGATAAGTTCCTCAAGTCGTTCCACCTCAAACCCTTCTAAACAAGGAAAGGTGTCTTATGTGAGTATGTGTGTGTGTGTGTGTGTGTGTGTGTGAGACAGAGAGAGAGAGAGGTTAGCAATATGAGTGGTATTGACACTTCAGATTTGCAGATAATCTTCTGCGGGTTTGTAATGTTTATGGTATAGGTTCATAAGTTTCTATAAACAGAAGATATACATTGCTGCAGAAACTATTTCCTTTCCTAATGTGTTCCTTCTGATGAAGGAGTTTCCTTTTATGGGCCGTTTCTTGTCTAATAACATGTATGAGAGGATTTGTAGAGACATTATTGGTGAACAGTGAAAAGACTGAAAAAAGTTGACAATGGAGAACTTGAGGTGACTTGATCTATAGTAGACCTTTGAAACCTTCAGTTTTCTCTTATATTAGCAAGCTCTCGTTTTAAATTCAGGTGGAGTCCTACTTTTGAAGGTTGATTGCTTGTTCGTTGGCACAACAGAAATTGTTTTGTTTTTATTGTGGTTATTGTCTTGTCTCCTTTGACATGCAATTAAGGTACTGAAATGTTTTTCTTATATGGTCTTATGGAGAACTCTAAATCCAAAAATAGTATGGTGAACTATGGGATGGAATGTGTGACATGCCCTGGAGCAAATTTTATTGCTCGCCCTAGATGAGAAGCTAGTTTTAGTTGTAATCCTAGCATGAAATTTGTGAAAGTTCGCGTTCTATCTTACACATTTTGGAATTGAAGAGTTCAAGCATTTTACTTCTTGGAAACATACAATCATACACCTGTAGTTGGTGGGAAAAAAACAACCTTGGGACTCAGTGGGGACTTCTATAACTTTTGGATATATCTTCTCTTAGCCCCTAAGCCCATGGAGCAAAAGGTTTTTTCCTGTATTATGTGGGGAGATCGTAGATGCAGTATTGAGGCTTTGTTTAATTTGCTACTGGATATTTTAGAATTTAGCATTTAGGACCTTTCCTGTAGTCAACAAGTTGGTGGGTCGCTGTATGCTCTCAAGTTTTAGACGATAGTACATTCCAAAAGTTTAAAGTAGCATAGGACTGATAAATGTTCCTACATGCTAAATGGGAAAATGCTTCAGGCTATTTCCACATTCATCTCTAATTATATAAAGAACTTTGATGATCTGCGAACTTCATCCTCTTTTCTTTCTTCTCCACTCCTCCAACCCCCAAAAAGAAAAACAATTTGCTGTTAGTTTTTATGTAATAGATTTTGTGCTATGGAGCCTGAGGATGGGGTACTAGTTTGTAACTCAGTTTAGCTGAACTTGTTTTGCATGCAGTTGGTTGAACGATCTTCTGAACATTTGGAAAATTATGTGTGCCTTTGCATCATTTTTTCCGGTAGACATGTTCTTGATGTTCACTATTCTGCGTTTGCAAGGAAACTTGTTCTGTGGAAAACTTGCCTTCTGCTTTGTGTTCTGCTTCGGCATTTAGTCTGTTCTTTTGGTTCATTGATTATTAGCTATCCTATGTCCTTGTCTTGCATTTTGTTGAACATTGTTGCTACCAGTAACTTCTGGTATGTAACCATACAGCTGCTAATCTTTAATTCATTGTGTTTTAGGTTGAAAAATGCTATTTTCAAGGCTAAGTGCTGCATTTTGTTTTTATACTCCTATAGTAATCTCAATTTTGTTCTTTGCTTTAGTTCTTCGAATGGAGCAGGATGTCGAGAAGTTCATACGTGATCATACAAGACAACAAATGGAGTTTCAACAGCTGCCTACTTCGTATTTACGTTTAGCCGCACATCGGGTCGCCCAGCACTATTCTTTGCAATCGATGGTTTTATTGGACAATAGTCTGCCCGATGGTTCTGGCTCCAGAATTGTTGTACGCAAGACTTCTGAATGCAGGATGCCTTTGATTCGTCTTGCTGACATTCCAGTAAATTTGCCTTCAGAAGACAGCAGTGTCGTTAGGGTTGCAATTAAACAGAGGCCTCAGAAAGGCTCACAGGTTGCAAGCAATTCAAATTCACATTTGTCAAAATCTAATAGTCTGAAAAGCGTGGAGGAAAGAAAAGAAGAATACAACAAGGCTCGAGCACGTATATTTAATTCTAATAGCTTTAATGGGGGTGTGTCTGCAAAAGTAGAAAGTGAATCCAGGACACAAGGGAGTTTTCAGCATGTTTCACGTGGACCACTGAAGGCAGAAGAGAAATCCCCTCCTGTTGGGGTGCCTGATTTAAATGTGGGTAGGGGTTTGATTGATTTTGCAACCGGTAGTAGTAGATCAGCTAGAACTAGGACGGAGAAGGAACCAGTTGGTAGGGGTAAAAATACTAATAGGGTGGCTATCTTCCGTGATCGGGAAATTGATCGCAAGGATCCTGATTATGATAGGAGCTATGATAGGTAAATGTCCAATCAACTTGTCCTATCCCTTCATTTTTGTATAAATAATGTTACATCGTTTATGTCATTGAAAGCTGTTGGTGGAATTATTGACATCCATGATTTTTGGTAGCACCTTGTCCATTCTTTGTTTATTTCTGTTAGAGTATGTCAGAGAATGAACTATTCTTGACAGGTATTTACTTAGGCCATTATTCTGACGTTTGGATACTTAGGATCCCGCATCAAACTCTAGAAATTCCCTTTCTTTCATTCTTTGTGCTAAATTTTGAGTTAATCTCTCACTGAAACAATTTCTTTTGTATTTTTTTTTTTTTTTTTTTTTTTTTTTTTTTTTKGGKGGGGGGGGGGGGGGGGGACACAATGGTTATGGAAATCTATTCAACTGACTGTTTCAAGACTGTTGGTGAGGAGTAGAAGTTTGGGGCTCTAGCAATGGTAGTTTGGTTGAAGTGTCTCGCTGAATATAAGCACCATTTGTGTCCGCTGATTTAGGTTCAGCAGAATTAGTTGACAAGTTTGTAATTTTTTACTTTGCTTGTCCTATTRTGGTATGTAATTTATAGAGTTGTGGATTGAGCCTGTGGGTATCTTTGTAGCAACAGATTTTTCGTTTTCACTAATGATCCTAATGTAATCTTTCTTTTCCATCAGATACATGCAAAGATTTGATCCTGGGTTTGGATTTAATGGAGGTGCATATGCTATTCAGCCTATGTACACGCCTGCATTAAACTACAACACTGAATTCCCACAACTTGGGTCGGCTCATAGGCCCCAAATATCCAATGAACACCAGCCCCGGCCACTTCCGCAGCACCTACCTGGGCCTTGGACGGCACCCTCTACTCCTGCTGGAATGAGCTATGGTCCTCCAGAGACAATGATGACTCCATTCAGTCCCAGTCATGTTGGGGCTCGCTCAAATTCAGCTCTATACTTACACTCTCCTCAGTATCCATGTCAGCATCCCGGAATGCCATTCATCCATCCTCATGAACAGGTTCATCAATCCTTTACTCAGGTATGTCAAACTTCATCTGTATTATGGTCCATTTCTCTACCCACCTCCTTACTGAAAGGATTTGATTATGTACTTTTTACACTGAAAAGGAGTTAGAAGTTAAAGTCTTCTTCTTGAACATCCTCCGTTTCAGAAATGTGAATGTTGGCTTTTCTTGATACTAATGATAGAGAAATTGTCATGTTAGTGTAGCTCTTTATTGCTGGATTCTAATATATCTGTGTCTGAATTGTTCACCAACTGTATCAGGATGATTTGTAGAAGGGATTTCTCTTGTTGGCATTTACCCATTAAGATTTTCATTCTAATTGGTCGTTGAATCATTTGTATATTTTCCAAAAGGATGTAAAAGATGTAGGCATCTAACTAGTGAAACTTTAGTCTTCAAATAAAAGTTAGAGACTTGATTTATATAGTACTAATACATATACCAGTGATGAGAAATTGMAACCGAAATTAGATGTTGCAGCGCCCTTGTTCTGCTGAACTCGCCTCTATACTGTTTTGCTGATTTAATTCATCAAGAAGCATGACATCGTGGACTAATGTTTAAATGAGACGGGCTCTTTTTTCATTTCTGCTTGTTCTATTTATTTACTTATTCTTTTGGTGGATGAGTCAAAGTTACAGAAATAATTGGATATGTTGATAGAACAAGGAAAAGAGTAATCCAGTGATGAAGTTGAGGCCAGAAACCTTTTGTTGAACTAAAAGAAAGTGGTGAATTGAAAAAGCAAAAGGGG
Source organism: Rhazya stricta (assembly GCA_001752375.1). NCBI lineage: Eukaryota > Viridiplantae > Streptophyta > Magnoliopsida > Gentianales > Apocynaceae > Rhazya > Rhazya stricta. The sequence goes on from MEJB01000018.1 coordinate 3,798,648, forward strand.
AGGAGGCTYCTTTGGTGCCTTTTGAAGGAGACTTCATTTTGCATACTTAGGTGATCAGTACATGTCTATCGTGAACATTTGGTCGTCATTAGCGCTCATATGTGGCTTATCCTCTGTGGAGATTCGTGAATCTCAACATGGCAGGCTATGCCTCTGAATGCTGCTGTGTTCTCTATCCTTCTCTGATGTCATGAAGGATAAATTTTTCTTATGCAAATGTGCTGTTGTGTTTGTATTCAAATCTCTGATTCACTGGGTCATCTTCCTGTCTCTTTACAGTCTCACCAACAGCAACCTGATGCTACTTTTGGATTAGCCCGGCCCCGTTAAGGGGCATGGGCCATGCCTGCCCCTTGTCAGAATATCTGGAGCATTAACTGTGAGGAGACTGCTTGGCAGCAAATTTTGATTTAGTTGGCAAGGGTGCAGGCATAAGCGACCGAGGCACAGACGGGATTGGGCCAGGCAGACCTTGTTTTCGCCTCTTTTACCAATCCAAGCCAAAAGTCTCGGTTTTCTGGAGCTTCTTTCATGAAAGATGAAGCTCTGCGGTCCTGGCAAATGCATTCAGTGATGGGCTTCTGGAGCTCTGCTTTGCCATTAATGTTGATGATGAAGAATGAAAATAGGACAAGAAACTGTCAGAGCTGTCAACACATGCTCGTATCGGGTTAAAGGTATTATTCAAGTCTGCTTCTTAGCAATAAGTGTTCTTTATATTATTGTCAATTATGTTTTCCTGAACTCTCAATTGGTATTTACTTTCGGGCCATTGAGTGATCTTGTTGATTGTACTACAGCACCAGTGTAAATCCCTAAAGGAGCATTTCTGAGAGGATGGTTTGAACACGGGCTAGCAACACTCACGTAGACATGTTGACGCCACTGGACACCACTATCCTTGGCATTGGAAGCTTTTGGTGCAGAACCGACCGTACAGCTCTGATTTATTCATTGCACAAATGCTTGACATAACTATTGAGTATACAGCATATGATATTTGTACAATGCTTCTTTCCGTTGATCCTTTTTTTTCTCTCACCTCCTATGTCGTAATCTACATCTTGGAACATTTCTTGAACTCGTGCTGGTTGCAATTTTATATTTGTGTTTAAGTTTTTGGAAGAAATATTTGGTTTTCATACTTGGGGGTCAGTTCATATAAATAACGTAAGGCCATTTGTATTAATTTAAGTGGGTGAACTTGGACCGGTCTCAGAACTGAAATCGTTCAAGCATTTGTATTTGAGGCTACTTAATTCTAGTTGAAAACGAGGATGTATAGGGTGCACGAAGAACAACTGGTGGACGCCAAAAGGAAATCTAGAAACTTATGTAGCACTGAATTTTGATGCATCGGTGGTTCATATCCTCTCGGTACGATAGTAGGATAATTGGAAACTCAAGGATCGTCTTGGCCCTCAAAATTGATGACGTGAACGGTGGTGTTTGAGGATTTCTGTCCATTTTGGACGGGTTTCTTCATGGACATGTTTTTAGAAGGTGATATTTTTAGACACACCTTATTTATGATATATCAATATCCGTGACATAGGTTTTCATTTGTCTTCAAGGAGTCTTATGTGGCATTTACACAAGTTCTTTTTTTCTGAATAAAAATAATCAATGAGAGTCGTAGTTCTTTTTGTGACAATACGTATTATATCATAAATAACTTTTACAATATTATCAAGAAGTTCACGAAATGATTATGTCGCAATATGAATTTACTATATATTTTGAATTTAATTCAATTTTAATTAAAATAAAGTAATAATTTTTAAAGAGTTATTAAGCGTAGCGATAATATATTATGCATAATGATATAAATTTTTTTATTATGTCTTTATAATAAATTCATACTCTTTTACGATAATTAAAATTTTTTTCTCTCTAAACTTCTTTTCTATCAACTTTTATATTCTAATTTGAAATTTTGAAATTTGATTTTATAATTTTTTTCTTAAAATCTTTTCAATTAAATATTAGTATCCGTTTCGATCTATCTAAATACATATATCTATATTTTTTTAAAATACCTAAAAAAATCATTTTTCTTGGTTTGAAAGGGGACTCCCGCAGGCAACAGACCTATAAAACTTTTAAAAATCAATTTTTTTATTTTTATTCATTATTTTTGAAAAAAATACATATTTAAATATATTAGAATGAATATTAACTTTTAATTAACGAAATTTCATGAAAAAAGTTACAATTTGAACTCCAAATTTCAATATTAGAATGTAGGAGTTAAGAGGAAACAAGTGAGGATAGARAAGAATTTTTATTTATTTATAAAAAAATAATTTTAATTTCATATAATTACGCATGACAAGTAATTGTTTGTTTAGCGTATTTGTTAGTTATCCTTTAATTACATAATTCCGAATTGAATTGAGTGGAATAAATTCAAAAAGTGTAAAGTAGTAAGCTATTTGTTACTTGCGATGAAGCAAGTTATATAATAAAAATACACTGTCTCTTACTGAATATCCCAAAAAATTGAAAGAAAAATAAAACAGAAACAAAGGAAAACCTGCGTCACATCTGCTGGATGCGACAGAGAGCAAAATGCATAGAAATATCCAAGAAAGATGGACAATCTANTTGAACTCCAAATTTCAATATTAGAATGTAGGAGTTAAGAGGAAACAAGTGAGGATAGAGAAGAATTTTTATTTATTTATAAAAAAATAATTTTAATTTATATAATTACGCGTGACAAGTAATTGTTTGTTTAGCGTATTTGTTAGTTATCCTTTAATTACATAATTCCGAATTGAATTGAGTGGAATAAATTCAAAAACTGTAAAGTAGTAAGCTATTTGTTATTTACGATGAAGCAAGTTATGTAGTAAAAATACACTGTCTCTTACTGAATATCCCAAAAAATTGAAAGAAAAATAAAACAGAAACAAAGGAAAACCTACGTCACATCTGCTGGATGCGACAGAGAGCAAAATGCATAGAAATATCCAAGAAAGATGGACAATCTATATCGCAAACATTGCATTGCCACGTAATTCTTCCTATGTCGCAAATTATGATTGCAATATGTTCAAAAGTGTCACTTTTTAAAAGACCTGTCCACAGACGGATTGATTGAAAAAATCAGTCCTAAATAACAAAAACCTCATGGTTCGGTCCAATCTAGATATGGTTTTGTAGGTGTTGGGACATATATGAAATTTTACAGGAAGTAAAGATTTTGCACAAATGGGGACAACAGAACAAAGATGTTTGAAAAAATATTTTATTTCGATAAAAAAATTTAAAAACTTAATATCTTTTTAATCCACGTAAAAAAGTTAAAATCATATTGTTATGGTACTAATTCATTGAGTAAAGGGGAGTAATATCTCTATTTTATTTTAGCATGATTCACATTTTATATGAATATATATTTTTTATGATTGTTATAATTATATATAAATTTTTTAAATTACAATGAAAGATGTATCTTTTATGTTTTAATAAAGTAAAAGACGATATTATATAATATAAGGTGAATCTATTACAATATATTATAAATAAAAAAAAAACTATTACACAAGCATGTGGATCAATCTACTATCACATATTTTAAAAATCAATAACAATTATAAAAGGTTTTAAACGAAAAGTGATAAGAAATTCATACACATGATACAAACCTAATTGTAAAATTATTYGTAGACGCAGTAATTGCCTAACACACTAACARATTGTTTACCAAATTTATGATTTCAAGTATATCTCTAATGAAGTTAAACAGTGCAGTATAAAGATAAACTCTTAGTTATGACTTCCACATTCAACTAATAGTTCCTATAATTAAACAAATTGATCATACGTAGTAAAATTGAGAGGGTAACTTTCAAAATGGATTGTGCCAAAATAGCAAAAGATAATATCATATAAGCAAAACAAGTGAAATTCGGTTTTAGCAAGACTTACAAAATCAATTAGCAAAGTTGATCTGCCCCCTCTCTCTTGCTCTTTTTTAAAAAGCGAGAATGTGTAGAATAGTCTTGGTATTCTGCAAAATTCGTCGACGCCAAGCAGAATTTCACTGAGACTCCCTTGTTCACCGAGGAGCAAAATTGGAAGGSTAAACCAGTTGCTCATACTTTCCACCACTTTACAGTGCTTATGTCGTATTCTTCTCCGGATATAGAAATTCCAACTTTCCAATCAAGACCGCGAAGAAGGCGTGACCAAGGCCTCCTCAATAGCGTGACAAAAGAAGACCTAAAAACAGTCAGTTTAGAGACAAAAACTCATAATTATGATACTGATTATAAGCAAGACAAGGACACTTTCCTCAGGTTGATATCATGAGCACACCAAGAAGCAGCCAACCTCCTCATCTGCCTCCCGTGCTCATTCCCTTGCTCTTGCATGCTTTTTGCTACCAGAACTTGCAGCATTTCTGTATACCCAACTGCCCTCTAAATTTCGTCCAGTTTTTCAAATTATTGCCTAAATGCAAGTCCCACGTGCGATATCGATCCAGAATTTGGTGTTTTGGAGTGAAAGGATGAACTTCCTTTTCATCTAACAATGATTAAAGTTTACCATGACATATGCCTCTTGCATGAAAAGTGAACCAATTAGGCTTTACAGATCAGGAGAATGTTGTTCTGAGTGATGTTTTTCTTCTGCAGTAATCAGTCTATTGACTATAAATACTATGGCGTGCTAACAGACCAAACCAATTCAGTCACAAACCACCAACATCCTGCAATCTCCCACCAAGCAACGTAAGCTGTCTTTCTCTTCTTCCTAGTACCCAATTACAAAACTCATCTACTGAGTGTTGTATCGCTAATTGTATTCTCTTCCCTCAGTATTTTCAAGTACACAGCTTCTCAAACAATAGATATGGAGAACATGCTACTTTCMACGCTTAGGATAATGAAGAAATAAATCGTCTTTGTTACCRTTATTTCCTTCTGTCTTAATGCAGTTCAGAATGGAGAAACAAAATGCTGAGCTCTACTGGGAGAACTACCGAATCATGCTGGAGAATGAGAGGCTGAGGAAGAAGGCTATTGAGCTCAATCAGGAGAACAAGGTCTTGATGGCCCAATTGAAGGAGAGGATTGCAGCCGGAGAAACCATCTCTATGCCTAAACCTCGAGGCTCAAGCTCCACTGCAAATCAGACGAATACCAATAGACCTGGAGAGAATAGAACGTGAAAGTTTTCCATCCATTTGCTTTTCATACTTAATGCAATTTATAGAGTCCATTCTGTCATTTTGTGGTACGACTGGCGATACATGACTACTTTGGCATAATATGTTCATTTCATTTCAATATAAAATAATTTTATAGATATCTCTGTCAAGGACCACTTTTCCCCCACACCCAAAACCAATTTTTTTTCAAAAAAAAAAAAAGTAAAGGTGCCACCTAAAATTCTACTTATCAACATTTAGCTTCTTATCAATGCTTGAGAACGTCTGGTAAAAGGCCTTGAAGTGCTTGTAAGCAATGTCTACGTCTTCCTTGCCACAGATCTCCCGGACACTGCAACCAAGAGAGAGTGAAAAAGAGAAATTAAAAGCTATTGGACACCAAATTCAGCCAAGAAGATTCACATCATGGAAATCAGTGTTTGTGAAGGTATTGATAACCACAAAATTGAAGGCTGTAGCCTATTGATGTCTCGGAAATGGTCCCACAAGAGGAAAACTATAGCAGAGAGTGCCATTAACTCCTTTGTACCAGATTAAAAGTATATTTCAGCCATCAAGCCGTTCATCTCATTGCAAATGGCTTAATCCATCTCCTGGGCTGATTCCTCACAATTATGTTTCTTTTTGCTATTAGCGCAACTTTGGCACCTTTCAACTACTATCATCATCTTAAGCTCCATTAGATCCTAAATGCTTGCAGTGAACAGATTATTACACACATTAAGTTCCTGCAGTAGACTTCTCAAGTAATTTCATTTCCTTTTGCTGCCCGCATTAAAATTTTACGCTATCATAAAGCTAGTTTGATTTGTGAAAAGGGAGGGGAGGTGGACAAAACTTCACCTCAGGAAGCATTTTCTTTTACCTTGTTCTTGTTTRGTATGAGGGGGATAGGAGAGAAGGGGGAGAGAAATATGTACTTAACTTACCTTTTTATTCTTCTTTCTCTATCTTAATTAATTTTTAGGACTAACAAATAAGGTTAATATTGTCATCAATGCTTTTATCTTCTCCAACACATTCTCTCTATCCCAAACCCTCCAATTTGGGAGGGGAATAAATGCCGTGGAGAGGAAGTGGTACCCCCTGATTTTACTTCACCTCCCCCACTCCATTCAAACCAAACGATGTATATGGGATATTTATTTCCACATTTACTCCCCTTCCTTTTACTTCCACATTTCTACCCAACCAAAACCATGCCTTAGGTTGCATCCAGACCTAATGAACACAAAGTCCAGTCAATAATTGTGATACCTGTGCATGGATAATTGAGCAATGCCACAATCAACTGTACGGATTCCAACTCCTGAAGAAAGTATGGGGCCAATAGTGGATCCACATCCCATATCATTTCTCATCACAAATTCCTGTGCATATTGAAAAGCAAGAACTTTATTATAYTAACATGACTTTGTAAGGCCAAAATAAAGCATCAGAATGTCAGACCTATGCTTTTCAGGTGGAAGAACAGTTACCAGAACAAAGCAAATTTTGTTAACAAATCACAAATGATCCATTAAAAAGAAAGAGCATCAGAGTGGAGAAATATGTGCAAGAAATAGCAAAGTTGCATCCCGCATCAAAGTATAGGTCAGTTATTTCCTTTCAGATGAAAAGAACGTCTCAGAATAAATTTTTTCCAAAAAAAGAATAAATAAAAAATCCTTAACATATTCACATCAAAGTTAATCCCATTTATTTTCATTTCATTATTTGCTATAAAGGGTTTATGGATTAATGATCTAGTCTATCGAGCTAGGTTTACTTTTCTAGAAATTGAGGAAAAGAAGTAGTTACATAACATGGATGGATGGCGAAATAGAGATGATGCATTGCTTGATTCTAGTCTTATCCACTCATATTTCCATGTCAATATTATCAGATGTCCAATGTGAGCAAGATAGGAATCTGGTCATCCGCATTCAAGGCTTAAGAGGTAATCATCTTTGCATCACATGGCARAGTGTACACCTATGGACAGAAGCAGCATATACGTTTACTTTGGATTTACTCACACAAGAACGGGCAACAATTTACAAGGATCCTTGCTTAATACACTGTACTAAAGGTTGAAAGAACAGAATCAAATCAGGAAGTTCTTGTTCCCTGATATATTTTCCTTCTTGAGAGATTGTGACTTCACCTGAGTAGGAAGGCTAGTGATTTTTGCAACTTCTTTGAAAAGAAAAGATGTAACTCCACTTGTAGCATAGCGTTGGTTTGCATTATGCTTGATAACTAACCCCTTCTGTAATTCCGGGCGATGGTGCTCTTCATGCTTATCCGTAAAATTTGGATGAACTCCATGAGCCATGTCAGCAGATACTATACAAAACTACAGATGAAACTTGGTTGTATATTGTTTTAAAAAAAAAAAAAAGTGAAAAAACTGAGCAACTGAATACTTAATTTACTTTTATGTCTTTCTTTTTTATTTTGTCATATTTAATGCAATTGTATAATGGATCAATTTGGAGTCTCCATGCATGATTATAGTATTCACCTAAACCACCTACTATTTTCATGAATTTCATGTCTAATACATCTGCAATGAACCAAAAGTTTGGAACTGACTTTTTCAGAGACTCGATTTGCCATCTCGAGAACTAAGTAATAAGATTTGTCTAAAAATTCATATGCCAAAGCAAATGACATAGAGGCTTCATCCTAATGATTCTGCTTCATAACCTATATATGTATACCAAAAAGAAGCATATAACTTAAGAAATGAGCAACTCATTGAATTAAACAGGTCCAGGTGCACGGATGCATGTTTGAATCCCCATGTCAATTATCAAGATATTGGTCCAGACTCCATAGACACACAAAAGCAGTTAAGAAAGGACATTGCCTGAAAGAACTATTATTCTCTAGCACAAGAAACAAGATGCTTTCTTGTTTTTGGATCTTTTAAGCTGAAAAAGAAGCATCTGTCAGTTTTTACAGTCCTCTAGGACTTGTAATTTCACATGTGAAAAGTGGATCATGAGACTCATACTAGATTCAAGAGATTTGATTCTAAAAAGTGCAAGCAAAAGCAGTTTACTATACAAGAAAAGAATATATGTCTGCAACAAAATCCATGTATTCAATAGAATCAAAACTTACCCAAAAATGAATTGCGAATTGCACATGCAAATCTGTTTTCCCTAACAGAGTGATAACCTAAGCAGTCAGTTACCCGTCTCATGGCTTCAAATATAGTTGGTGCACCAGCACCTTGGTATGAATCTGAACCAACCTGTAGACAATTTGTAAACATTAAAACTCATTTTAAGAGATGAAGAAGAATTTTAGATTAAAATCTATATCAGGTGGCCATGACAACTTGTACTTGAGCATTCACAAGAATATGCCATTAAGAGAACATTAAACCAGGGTAATCAGAGAGATAAAGAGATTCCTACTTGATGATGAGGAAAAATTGCTTCCAGAGGATGAAAATATACAGTAATAGCACAGCGGTGGTCTTCAATCATTCATTCTTCCATGTGCTTCTAGAGCATATTATTTTTTATGTTATACTTCTTTTTCAATAACATATCAGCTATGAGAGGGCAGACTTGTGTGCGGAAATCTAGAGTTAGTATAGAACGCAGGTAGTCAGCTTTTTACTAAAAATGGTGCGCAATCTCGTGAACCTCGAGAACACAAGTCACCCACAAATCTTTTTCAAAGGGAATTGCATATCTCATGAGCTTCGCATGAGCCTAGAGCACATGAAGAGAATATATCGTGCTGGAAAGGGTAAGCTCTTGAACTTTGTAATTCTTTGTAATTCTCAATTAATGATGATACGTCACAGAACCGACTAAAAGTAAAATTGAAAGAAGAAAGATCTCAAATGGCATTAGGTTAAAAAGTCTGTAACAAAATTACCTCTTCATTGTCAAAAAGAGCAACCATTCGAACTGAATGCTCATTTGACAGATCTTCAGGTGATGCACATGAATCAGCAAGAGCTCGGAGTGCACAGAAGCTTGACGCAAGATTGTCCAATCTTCCAGAAAATATGAACTCATTGTTTGCACCTCCAAGGCAGCTAGGTTGAGTATCACATATATTCAACTCAATACTAGCAATATCATCAATTTTACACTTGAGCTCATCCGACAAAATCTGAAAACAAGAACAATTCACAAAGCAGAACTAAAAATACCAGTCAAAACCATGCAATATCTAATCCAGGAAAATTGTCTACATTAGAGGAATCCAAGGGTTATAAGGATAATTACAACACAGATAAGCAGAAAGTGATGTAGGACGAAGGTCGAGGAATTGAAAGTCAAGTTGGACTTTAAAGTCTTTATCGCTTTTTAGACTTTTAGAAATTTCCAAACTTGTTTCTATAATATTAATTAAGGCTTAGTAGTAGTTCTTATCAGATTAGGATTTGTGTTTTCCCTATCTACGGGACCCTTATGCTTGTAGTTTTCATTCATGCATATTATTATTAATCAAATTAGAAATTTTCTCTCAAACTTCGCTAGTGGATTCCGATAATTTCTGGTGGATTCCAAATTTATTCTTTTAATTTCTACTGGATTCCAAATTTATTCTTTTAATTTCTAGTGGATTCCAGGTTTTGTTCTTTCGAGTTTATCGGTTGTAAACGCACTACTTTTCCAACTACATCAGAAAGCATAATCACACAAGAGAGTTTAACACAGATAAAGGCCTCATTAATCCACTATCACTATGGATAAACATAATTGCATGCATATAGCTGATCAAAATCCACGAACTCTTAGTCAATTKTTCTTATGAAGATCAAAGAAAGTTCAACCAAATCTTAGTTCAAGGAAACAAAACTCATATCCCAGAAAATCTCTAGGAGGACCAAGCCATTCACCTTCGAGCATATCTCAACAAGCTGCTTCTTCTATAAATATATTCCATGCATAGAAATCAATTTTGCAGGATTTAATTAACTTTTAACAACTTCATTCAGCAGTTCTCAACTTTCTTATTGCATTTTTTGGCAACATAACGGGATATGGGCTATGAAGGCATTTGAGAATATCAAAAGTGGAACGGCCAGAAGTATGTTGCTTATTCCAGGACAAGTATGCTTTAGATTCAAGAAACATACTGTATTCTCCCATATAGAATCTTGAGGGATGAAGGAGATCAGAAATTAATTTTGTTATTCACCAAGTTGTCCTTGATGTATGACTCTATCCATGGATTCAATTTGAACATACTGAGATTACTTCTTGTACTTTCAAATGGTAATGAAGCTTATTGGACAAAGTTATTTTACTCCAACTTAAATTCAGTTGCTGTTAATGTTAAAATCTTTGAATAGTTGATGAAATTTCAGCAATATCTCACTAAATTATGGGTACAAAAATAAAGAAACATCTAGCTTATGAAAATCAATTGCATTTATTGTTTATTTGCCAATAGCTAGGTTATCCAGGATGGGATGCTCAGTCTTCTCTCCTTGGTGCAAAAATGGGGAAACTAGAGTGAAGAGAAACAGTTTACCGCTTTTAATAACGTAATACAGAGATAGATCAACATTTACAGCTCTTGCATGTCCATGGTAAATTGACTTGTCTCCTAGAAGGGAGAGATCCGAAAGGCATCTTGCGTATACAAAGCAAATTTCCCAGACTCTTTAGATAAAACTTGTCATCAAGTGCTATTATTTCCTTATATGGTACATGTACAGTCAACACTTGTTTTATTTTTTGCCAAGTTGCACCAAAAGGAATTTTAGCTGAATAGTCTCATAGCATTTAAATCTTAGAAATAAGCACCATCATAAATAATAGCTCGCGACATAGACGGGTTACCTGCATGAGCAGTGGATGGTGAAAGCCTTCTGCAGATGATATGTTACTTTTATCTTTGTTCTCTCCAGAGGCACTCTCCACTTTTGTTGCCAACAGTGGGATCAGATGAGTCTCAAGGTTTGGCTTAAATCCCTCCTGGTTCACTGTGCTAATCCACAGTCCAAAAACATTATAAAAGAAAAAGAATGAGTAAATCCTCCAAAGGACATACATGATTAATCAGGACGGGAAAGATTGAACTGATATTTTTCAAATGCACCACAAAGAAAGCTTCAACATGCTAACTAAAAGTTAGATGTATGCTATCATTACAAACAATTACTAAGACTAAAAGCACAAGCAACACTTTCAAACTTCAAAACACCAGGAGTTAAACCATAGGTTCTAAGAAAAAAAATCAAAACATCAAGAAAGGAATTAATCAAACCCCAGAGAAGTAAAACAACTTATATTGGAAAGATAATAATAGTATAATATGCTCGACAGGAGGCAAATTTTAAATTTTAAAAATTTAAAATAAAAAGAAAGGCAGATAAGTAGGGTTAAAGCCACACACACATTCACAGACTAATTCTTACCATTGCAAGAGAAAAATCAACATCAAGGAAAAGAGTAAATCAAACTAGGATCACTCTATTACTAGAACTCAAACATAACTCAAGGTTCACATAACCCAGAAAATGGAAAACTCTGTCTTTTAGCCTCTATCAATTTTCAATTTCAAAAAATAGAAAACAAAAATACTTTGCAAATACATTTTCATCACTATTCACTATTTTAGAAACAAAACATCATCTTAAAAATGATAACCAAATCTAGCCCTATCAAATCACTCGTACATTTGACTCTGATGCTCATTTGTTTCTCCAACTGAACATTATCTGAAACATTGAGTTGATCTTTTGCAGTTTTCATTCAAATTTATCAGAAGAGACTCTTGACCGCAACGAAGGATTTATGAAATCTATGATGCAGGGTATGACTTAAATCTTGAAACTTCTTTTCAAGAAATCCAGACCTTTCAAGTAAATTTTATGAAAGGGAAATTTTAGCTGAATCCAAAAATAAAATAATGAAGGCCATTACAATTCTCAGTCCTTCCAAATATACAGAGGTAGAAATATGAAAAGAAAACTAACGATATGCTCACATCCTTCAAATATTTTCCATGAAATCAGGTTGAATTGTACCCGTTTCATCTTTAATTTGAATTTTTAAGAATTCTGAAGGGGATAAATTCTAAACATCAATCCACTAATTCAAGGATTCTGTAGAATTAATCTACAGGGAAACAATTCAATAGGTCAATAGATTCTATTGGGAAAAATAGACGCAGGGTTTCTGTCCAGTTTTCCTCAATTTCTATTTCTCCTGAACATTTTCATTAATGCACAGATAGTTTCCTTTTCTTCATAGTTACTTGTTGTATGGATGATATTCTGATTGTGCTTGTAAAAGTTGATCTGTTTCTTTTTTTAAGGGTGCATTTGGATTACTTTTTAAAATGATTTTTTTTTTTTTTTGTTTTCAGTCGAAATCTTATTTGTTTTACTGTTTTACTTTTCAAAACAAAAACAGAATTTGATTCATTTTGAAATCTTATTTGTTTTGGTTTTCAAATAAAAAACATTTTCAAACCAAAAACTATCTACAGTAAAATTCTTTTAGAAAAAACCGAACTTTTATCTCCATCTTTCATCAATCTGAGAAATCAATACCCGGGTAGTCCCCAAACATTACCCGAGCATTCAAGCAATACGACTGATTTACACYGATGAATACCTAGGTGTTACCCTAACAATACCTGTGTATTCAAGCAATATGACAGATTTACACCGATGAATACCAGGGTATTACCTAACAATACCCGAGTATTCAAGCAAAAACATTGAATTTAGCAGATGAATAGCCGGTATTAGCGCAACAATACCCAGATATTGAAGCAAAATTAATTGAATTTCGATAGCCGAACAATATCCGGGTATTCAAGTTCTTAAAGTGATTTTGATCCATATGGATTCATTGTTTACAGAAGTGTCTGTTTATCATCTTTGAAAATATTCCARTCCAAATGAGTTTTAAAAACAAAAACTTTTTTTTATCTTTCCAATCCAAATGATTTTTCAAAACAAAACTACTCCATTTCAATCACAATTTCAAATTTCAAATTTTAAGTTTTCCCGCCTTTTCGTTTTAAATTTTTTTTTTCCCAAAATAACTCCACTTTTTTCATTTTAAACTCTAATCCAGATACACCCTAACATTACACATGTACCACAGGAAATTCATTTATAATATGCTATTTAGTGACAAATTAAATTCAGTTTAAATTCTATAGAGAAATGCATTTTGGGAGACAATTTGTTTGAGACAGTAAATCATGAATGGCAAAGCTAGTCAGCTAATAAAGACAGATAAATCTCAACGCCCCACAGGTTGTTGAGTTTAAATCACATGTAGCGAGTATATGTTAAGTCAGCTTTACCAAGGAATGCTTCCTAGTCTATGCAGCTAACCAACTTGTATCTTACACAAACCCTCAGGCCCTAACGATGACTAACTTTCTTTGGCTTGAATCAAAATATCAAATGCTTCACTTTTATACTGATTCTACTGACTCCCATCTACTTTCCTGAGATTCATTTAACTTTTCTACTAAATGTACGTAAACCCATTCAAAAATGTGGCCTAATTTGGCTTTATTTTTGTCTCTTAGGCAGATCTTGAATTGCTGTATTAATCTACTTTCAATTCGGCAAGCCTTTCCTTACTTTTACACATGTCGGAGTCAAACTAGGGATTTCCCTTCCAACAAAGGTGTCTCAAACCTGGAATCTATCAGTTGCTTGTAATACTACCACCTGCTATGAGCTCTTCCTACATAGAGCTGCTGAACAGCATTGGACAGAGGTTTTCCTTTCGTAGGTAATGTTTCTCTATCTGGGGATTTTCCTGTTGTTAGCAGGTGCCACTACCCATAAAATCAACTAAAATATTCCCTCTTACCTACATGATGGAGACCGACATTGTTTAACAGTTTCCATTCTATCACAATGAGAACTACCCCAAAAAAAAAAAAAAAAAAAACAAAAAACACTTACATATAGCAGACACAACTGGCAGAAGTTAAACATGAAGTAACTGTCAAAGTTAAAATTAGAATGTAATTTTCTTTTTAATTCTCTATAAAGAACTAACCGGTCTAGGTGAATTGCCAGTGTCGGTACTCGCAGTAGCGGTCTTCTTACTTTGACAAGCTTATGCAAAAAGCAACCATCATCAGATCTTAAAATTACCCTTCCAGCAACACTTAAGTCCCTATCAAACCAAGTGTGCCATAGACCACCACCATAAGTCTGCACATTGACCATAAGATAACCAGATTTGCATGAGGCAGACTTTGGCTTCAGTTTAAGACACGGGCTATCAGTATGTGCAGCAATTATATGAAACCCATTACCAGCAGAAAACCTGGAAATTAGTACACCTTTTAAAAAATTGTTGCTAAGGAAAAAGGGAAGCATTAAAATTTCCATGTGATAATTTTCTGGTACAAATAGTAGAACTAGAAAGGGTTAAAAGGGAAACTTAAATAGAAAAAAGTAAAGAAGGGAAACAAATTGAAGTTGAATCTCAAGAAGCTAAAAGTAACATGTAGTAGGTAGTAGGAGATTCCCTAAAATAAGAACTGATCCTGCACTATAACTCTGCCATATCATAACATCATCAGTTTCTTATACTATGCTAAAAGTGAAATCCTTCATTATCCTATATATCCTTCAAAATCTCATAATCTCATAATTGACAAAAGTATCGAATGATTTCTATAGAGTACATGTAGTTTGAGATCCTGAATTGATGCAACTCACTTTTCCCCGATGGCAAATGCAATCAAAGAAGACATGTTCCTTGTAAATAAGTAGCGTCCACCAGGCTTCAGATCCCATTCATCGTTCTCACTTAGCAAATGAAATCCAGCCGCAATTAATTGCCGCTTTGCTTCAGCTGTTCAAAAAGAGTAAACTGCAAATGTTTACGAAGTATTCCCCCGGAAACAAAATAGCAGAAATCGAATTTTCTTCCTTTTGCAAGACAGGGTGAACTGCATTTATCAGATAGAATACAGGAGAATGTATCTCTGTCCTACAACAGACTAAATAGGTTTGCAACCATCTCGTGCCCTATCACTCCAATGACCTGATTAAGAAATAGAATAGACTAATATTTCACCTTTCCAGTCTATAATATACTAAATGGGATTTGCTAGCTATCTTTTAGATTGCCAAACCAGCCTAAATAGATTTGTGAATCATGTTCTTTTCTTCTTGATGCTTCTGCCACAACAAAATCTATCATCATCCATCAGCCAGAATTTAAACATAACTCATATCTATCCCAAGCAAACCTTGTTCACCTTCATCCTTCGTTTGAAGAGGATGCGCACTGACTAGCCTTCAAATGCATCCAAGGAACTCAACAACTATAACTTTGACTACCAACTAAATGCAAATTGATCATCCAATTACACAGAAATCCATCAGCATAATCGCTCCTACTCTGGCATATATACATAATAATAATATTATTATCATTATAAAAAATATTATAATTTATTCAAAAAGAATAATTAAAAAAAAACCTAGTCTAGTCACAAACACCCCGTGAAGGTGAAAAAAATAAGAGAGTAAAATACCAGTAGCGTGAAACTGAGTCCAGGACTCATTAAGATAGTCCAATAAATCAGCAACTACGGACCGGCTCACTTCGCCGTTCGAATTACTCTGCGTCGGAATCACACAATTTTTAGCTATATAAAAATACTATAATATATTACAGATGTCCTGTATCTGCTGTGCCATGTCAAGAGGGGAAGAGAAACATACTTCGAGAACAGAGTCGTCGGAGCTGGAACAGAGAGGTGGAGCGACAGAGTCTTGACGGAGGCGTGTATTGCCAAGATTAGTATTGACGGTGGGAAAAATTGGTGAAAAGTGGAGCGATCTTGATAAGATAACCGGTGGTTTTACGAATGCAGATGGCTGGATGATTTGGAAGCGAGCAATTGCAGCGGCCATGGCAGAACAAAGCTGAGAACAGACGCCTCCTCCGACGATTTATCTTTCTTTATCTGTTCCCTCCAGGCCCACAGCGACGAAAGGCGGATGGGCCAACTGGTGATCATAGCCTGACTGGAAAGAAAAAAAGAAAAAACTTATAAAGAAGAAATGCATCTTTCTTTTTCTTTTTCCCTTTTTTATATTTTTTAGTCGAAGAAAGATGTACGAAAGATATTTTGTCATGAGATATTTCGACGAGAAAATTTGAAATAAATATTTGGTTATAATTTGGATAAAATTAAAATAATAATTTCTTCACTGTCTTCTCTCTCGTTATCTTACCACGTTGGATGGAAAGTTTTGGAAGAATTTACCATTTCTTTTCTCCAATTCTCTTTCTCCTTTCCAACTTAAACTCCCAAAGGATAATACATATTGTATTTCTTTTCATTTCCTCATTTATTTTCCATCCAAAATCATTCATTGTTTGCGAGTTATTAGAGGACTGAAAAGAAGAGAAACGATAGCAAAATTCTTTTGAAGTTTAAAAGAGAAAGTATGATATATATACGAATATTTTTTTATCAGAAAGAAAAATGTAAAATAAAATATTTGATTATAACATATTTTATAATTATACCTTTTTTAATTTTTTGATTTGAAGAGTCAAAGAGAAATATTAAAAAAATTTGATTATGAGATTAGATAAAATTTGAATAATAACCCACTAAATTTCTTCACTTTCCTTTCTCTCTTTCCTTCTGGCTATTGGGTGGAAATTGGAGGGTATGGAGGGGGAGAGGTATATTTCCTTTCCAATTCCTTCAATTTTCTTTTCTTTCTGGCCAATATTCCCAAAGAGGAATTTTTTCCTTTTCTTTTTCCATTTCTCTCGCTCCAAACAAAGCATTGTTGCTAATACACACTTTATTATTTTGCTTTATTTTCAATAACTCCTAAAGTTTGGAGCAATTGCCGATTATGCTCTTGTTCTTTTACTTTTCACAATTAAGGGTTGGACTTTGTCTAAATTTGGTTAATGATTGGATGAATTGCCTTAAATGCCCTTAAAACCTGCATGAAATAACATGATTCATTTCGGATTAAATTTTCTCATCTTTCTCTCTTCAGTTTTCACACCTTTCTCTCAAATGCCTACTAAAACTTTTGTGACATATTTACTCAACCCTTATACAATATTTCAATGGAATTGCATCGGCTAATCTTAAAAAAGAAAATCMAATTTATTTATAAGGGTAATAGATTTACACATCTTTCCATCAAATATCTTAAGAGTCGAACAGTCTATTATATCATAATTAAAAAATTAAATAAAAAGATTATCAATATCGATAAAATATTGTATATTTCTATTCCTAAAAAATGTAATTTAAAAAAGAGAAGTAAAGAGCTTAAAGAGAGGGGTTGGCATCAATCAAGGGTTACCAAAATGGCTCGCAAGAGCAAGCAAATAATGGGAGAGTTTATGTATCATTCTTACTTTGAAATCGAAATAGTTAATATTTAATTAAAAAATTATACAAATAAATCTTTTATCTCATTGATTATAATCGAAACTACGCTTGATGAAAATTATAATATTAAATCGTTAAACCACATATACAAGTACATGACTTGCACCTAAATAAAGATAATTAAACTCCCGACCTCCTTATTGAGAGACCTCAGCGCTTGACGTAGGGGCAAGGCTTCATTTTGTTTTGTTCATTGTTAATTTTGTTTTATTCATTTTGTTATACTTTCTAGCCTTATCAACTAAAATTAATATAATAAAAAATATTCAGTAATTTTTACTATTATTTAAAAAAAGAACTAATTTCCGCGATACCTTAGTGGACAAGGATAAAATGAACTTTACTTCTGGGGTTGGGGGGCCGCCATATACAGAATCAAAGTTGTATTTTCCTGATATTTTCTCTGGAAAAAAAAAAAAAAGAAGCATTTCTCTCATCTTTCTTAGTCGCTCGACAACCCAAATCTCTAGAAACATAGAAACGTGAAGAAAACCCTGATTTCTGATCAATTAACCGTAGTTCATCAAAATAAAAGCAAAAATCAACAGATCTCCGATCCATGGCGAAGGAATTCAACGTTCCGCCAGTGATATTTCCGGCCAGCGGGAACCCTGTTCCCGGAATCGGGCCCGGTGTGCAACAACGTCGTCCGACGGCGCCATTCCAACCACCTAGATCCTCAAACGCTAGCATCCCCTTTATGTCCTTCGACGTGAGCTCCGCTGCTGCTTCCACTTCTTTCTCTACTCCCCAGTTTGCCTCCTCCACCATCGGCGGCGGGGGAACAGGATTTGAAGAGGAGCCTCCGCTTCTTGAAGAACTCGGCATTAACACCAAGCAAATTTACCAGAAAACGATATCCATACTCAATCCTTTCCGTGTGAAAGCTGATCTCCACGAGGATGCGGACCTTTCCGGTCCTTTTTTGTTCGTGATGGCATTCGGACTCTTCCAGTTGCTTGCTGGAAAGCTTCATTTCGGGATCATATTGGGTTGGGTAACCGTCGCTTCGTTGTTTCTCTATGTGGTGTTTAATATGCTCGCGGGACGGAATGGGAATTTGGATTTGTATAGGTGTCTCAGCCTTATCGGATACTGTATGTTGCCGATCGTGATATTGTCGGCGATCTCACTGTTTGTGCCCCAGGGCGGTATGGTAATTATGGTGATGACTGGGCTCTTTGTTATATGGTCGACGAGAGTTTGCACTAGGCTGCTGGTTGAGCTGGCTTCTTGTGGGGATGAGCACCGTGGGTTGATTGCTTATGCATGTTTCTTGATTTATGCGCTCTTCTCTCTGTTAGTGATGTTCTGAACTGCTGAAACTTTTTGTACTCCGCAGGAACTTATGGTCATTTTGCAGTTGGAATATTAGTCTCTTTTGTTATTTGGATGGGTGTTTAGATTTGGTTTTTGGCTTTCCATTTTGGGGGTTTCTAAGTGGCAGTGGTACCTGATTATATCAGATGAGGGTATAGAGATGATAAGAGTAGCGAATTATGTTCTGTTTAATAGTAAGCACAACATAGTATTCAGTTGGAACAAAATGATGTTATTGCTGGACTTTGGAAATTCTTTACATTTCTCGATGAGTTTTATATTTGAGGAGTTTTCAATTTGTAGCTTGTAAAAAAATTGGATGTTGAAATTAGCTCCAATTCTTTTTTTTTTTTAAAGATGAAAATGTAACTTGTTAAACGAAGGGTTTATATAGGGTACTAGGAAACTGGATTATGGATTATCATGTATAAGCTGCACTGTTGGTCATATGGAGAAAAAAAGACATCTTTTGCTGCATTTTTGAAACGTGCTGTCTAGATACATACAGGTAGATTCATCTTTCCGGAGAAATAGATTGGTTGATGTCTTGACATCAATTCCACCTGTATAACAGATAATTCTTCATAACAAAAGATGTCCCCTGATTCATGCTTTTTCGGAGGTCCGGGAATGAGTTTTTTATATCCTGTAATTTGGGACTTAGATCTGCTAAAATAGACAAAGAACGGTGAATCAATTGTCATTTCTGCATCTAAAAATAAAAATAGGAAAATTGAAGAACTAAGATTTCTTAATATTATCTGCTCGCATATGCTTGTAATGCTATTCATCCCGAGAATTCTGCATAGAAATTTCTCCATATTAGCATTATCTCATATTATAATTACATTTTATTTTGTTCTTCTTCATGGCAATCAGGGAATTTTTGCTTTTAAACATAGATTAGTTGAAGAGAGTTACAGGACTTGGTGCCYGCAAGCAACAGTAATTGTTGATTATTGAAACTGGTTTGGATCTTCGTCTCCTTCTGTTATAAACATTTGACAGATTGAGATGTTTGTGTTCGAATTTACAAGTAGGCACTGATAAGCCATATTTTCTGACAAGATGGCAATGTTTGGAGATATTTGCTAGATATGTTGGAATGCCAAATTCAGTTCTTGGAAATTGTTCCTTGTATCTCTTTTGTTTATGAGAGTAAAGCTCTTCTGGATGCATTGGCAAATACTTCCTTTGTTGCTTTAGAAGCATAATCTATTGCGTGCATCATTTTTTATCAGCTGAGACCCTGATGGTATTTTACCTGCCGGTTTATAGCAAAATGTGGCAAATGGTTGGAAGTTTTTTTATATATCTGATATCTCACAAAGCCAAGAAGATGATTCTCCAAATTTCTTCTTCAATTCTCTTTCCAATTTACACCATAAAGTACTTTTATGTTGAACATACTAGGTGAAAGAGCATGCTGGTTAAATGACTAGTGGTTGCAAGTGTTGATCTGCTTTAATCCGTGTTGTACATGTCATCCTCAGGCTGTTCATTTCWCATATATATATGTTTTTCTAACAGCATGTATCTGCTTACAAATAAAGGTGTCTTGAGCAGTAGGAACTCCTTTGGCCGGAGATGGAGGGTGTCTTGTATGGTTCTTCTTCTATAAACCAACATGAGCCCGACAAACACTCATGATCACAAGCCTTGTTTTTAGTAAATGACCAGGTTTTGTTCTGTGTTTGTTTTTTTACTACTAAGTGAGGGATAGATTATTATTCTGTCTAAGTGACTGGTGAGTAGGTTTCTCCCTAACATGATGGATGCCCACTAAAATTTTATGCTTTGCACTAGAAGTTTGAGAAGTGTGCTTTTCCTTCGTATTTCTCTTGAATATTGTAAATGCAAGAGTTTCCTTGGGCTTCCTTCCGTCCAGTTATCTGTACACATGAACATACACACCCATACTCGCACTGTTTGAGAATGAATATGTGCTGCTGCTGCTGCTCTTCTGGATTTATATAGTGTCTTACTTGTTTTATTGTTGATTCTGTTTGCTATGTCAAGGAGCTTTATCGTTTCTCATACTGTGGAGGTTACAGCTAGCTACGGAGAATCTTTCCTCTCAGTTTTATTACAATTTGATACTTCAGATAAGATGAATTATGGATGCATCTTGAACCATTAACGTTTGTGAAAGAAGAAGCAGGATAGAACGGCAATTGTTGGTTGCATTGCTTTATTGAAATAAGCAGTAGGAAATTTGGTTGTTGAGATCAGCTAGACTTCATATTTGACTTTGAGGAATTTGGTGTAGTGAAGATTCCTCTACTTTCTTTATCATGTGCATTTTGTTTTATTTTGTTTTGTGCTTTACWATCATGTTCAGATRAGCATYTTCTTGTTGCTTAGTTACAGGAGTAAGAATTTGTAGTTACTACTATTAATGTCTTTTGAGMAATGCTGTGTGTATTAATATGGTGATTCGTTCTTTATTTTTGTAGCTTTTGGGCAACAGGCTAGTATCGGTATRTGATTTTTCATCGGCTTTCCAGTTGATTCCCTGTTCTGTAATCCTTCTACTTGATGCCAAACTTTGGTTTTCTCTTTATATATTGGGAGTGCCTAGTGTCTTGCATTGATATATCCTTGAATTTTTTTATTTTTTATTTTTTATTCTTATTTTTTATCCCATCTCATTAGTACTAACTGCCTGCCTGGTCCAGTTCTTAACTGCAAAGCATTACTTAAGCAGTCTTTCGTTTATTTCTTTAAATGGATTCGACATTAATGATSTACCAATTTCAAATCCAATTAGATCGCCTCGCTTAAAAACTTGATTCTATATATTCTCGTTAGAAAGCTTCGTGCCCGTCACATAATMATATACACAACAAARTATAYACTAGGACTTGAATGTAAAAAGATAGCACTATGACAATTATTCCGTCCACATACTTGTTACGATCACTTGGTGAATCAAGGGGTTGTTCGTTTCTTTTCATTAAGGATGATTTCGATAAATGATAGAAAATGATCGCTCCATATTCGTTTGGCGGGGAAATGTGGCTCTGAGTCCCTCTACACTCGCTTAATATCCTACTTCCCCCAACTGATGGTACGAAGAACAAAACGTGGCTTGGTGACGCCAAGTCGCTTTCTTCCCACTGATAGTGAGCACGGTTCTTTTCAGCTCGGGTCCGAGGGGACGACTTCCAATTGGGTTGCATCTGCTCACGTCCAAACACACGCTCCTTAATTTGTTAATATCACCTCAACTTTGAGGCAGGACTGGTTTTCTACTGGTCCCTCGCAATGGCAGGAAGACTTCTTGCTCTAGGCATCAATTCTCCAGGCGTCGCCGCTGCCTCTTCCGCCACCTGCTACCGGAAAGTTCCCTCAACTCACTTCTCGTTTTCTGGTAGCTACAATTTTAGTATCAATAGAATTTATGAGTCGCACCTCAATTGGAGGCTCCGTGTCATTTCGAACTCAACCATTAGAGCCACTAATCAGTCCCGTCAGGTTTACTTCCCTACACTTTTTACCGTTCTATCTAAACACTGACAGTATATTTGTCGCACAATGAAAAAGAAACAGTCTTACTGATTTCAGGGAAATGGTGGTGAAAAGCAACTCTCACAGGTGAAAACTGATAATTGGGCAAAACCATTGTTGAAATTTGCTTCCAATAATTTTTTGCCATTAGGTAAGTTGAGAAGCACTGTGCATGCTTGTGATATCTTTACATGGTACTACTTCAAAAACTATTCGTTGGTATCTTGTCCTGCTAAATCCTGGACAGAGGTCATAGGGTACGCAAAAACTGAAGCGCATATTATTTGCAAATTAATTTTGCCTGAACATTCTCTTTTTCTTTCTTCTCTTTTTTAATATATAGTTTTGGCAGCTATTTCAGCATTGCTTGCTCTGCTTATTGCTGACAGTAGAGATTCTTAAAGCTGAGAATTCATTTATATATTAGTAATAACTGGGTTACAGGAGTTGCGTGATGAAAGATTGGAGTGTTTTCTTAACATTATAATTTTTTTAAGCAGTCTGAACTTACTGGATTTGGGAGCCAAGTAAAACATATAACCTGTGTCAGTTATAAATGAAAGTTTGGTTAAAAAATGCTTTCTTAAGTTGGCAGATGAAAATCTTCCATGTCTATACATCAACCCACGTATCAGCTAAACTGGTAGATAAATACAAGACCTGATTTGTTTGTACATTTGTGTTATATGCAGCTCTTATATGTGGGGTATCATTAGGGCTTGCAAATCCTACCCTTGGTTGTCTTGCTCATCAATATCATGTGTCAAAGTTTAGCACTTTTGGAATATTTATCATATCAGGTAAGCGTCTTCTGTTTTTATTGTTTTTCATACTGTCAATGCGTCTCTGCTTACCCTTGTTTCAGACAGGTTTGACATTGCGCAGCGGAGAAGTCGATGCTGCTGCTGAAGCTTGGCCAGTAGGATTATTTGGCCTAGTATGACCCTGGTTATTTGTGAGCCATTATTTTTGTCGTATGTTCATTTCTTTTCAGTTGTCCATGTTCATTTAGTTTATACTTTTATATGTCTCTGGATGGTTACTTTGCAAGTTGAAAAAGAAAAATGCTGTTCAACTGGCTAGCTGCTTACAAAAAATAAAAATAAATAAAATAGAGTAAAATTTTGATCAGATAGGTTGGTATTTTGAATTTAACTTATTTCTCATTCCTTTTTAGTTCTCTMTTTACTAGATTTCTATAGCAATCTGCCCGTTCCCTATATTTGCAGTTTTTGTTTCATTAGGCTGAAGTTTGTGCCATTCAACAGATATTTTTCTTTTCAACATCTTGAGAAGAGATTGGTTTATTCTTTTTCTTGTCAATGCAGGGATCGATTTTGTTTTTAACTCCACTATTTTCGAAGATTATAATGCTCCTTCAACTCCAACCTCAGGAATTCATTACAGGTTTTACTACAACACTTGCTTTTAGAATGTCATAGAATATGCTTTCTTATGAAATCATGAGGGGCGAAGTTATGAGGTCTGATCAGTAGTTTGACCATAGTTAACGGTCACAGAATTTGTAGGTGTGACTTCTTTTGTTGGATCTTCGACCTCTAAGGCTGATCAAGAGTCTCTTCACTTCTCCTTATAAATGAAGAGATAATTATCCTCACACCCTTACTCTGTGACCTCGATATGGATCAAAGAGCTACCTTGACACATTTTTTTCAGAAGACGAACCTAGATACTGAAGATTTCATATGATACAACAAAGAGATTGAACAACAAGAATTTTCGCAATATATTTTTAATAAAAAAAATGAAGTGAATTATTTCTTATCTTTTTGGGTTTTCACGAGGGGGTATGATCGTAGATACTTCAATAACCAAAAGCCATGCTTCCTATACCAACAGGGAAAAAGGAGGAGGAAATCTTGATAATTCAGGTCCAGAATCATTCTATGTGCTTTACTTCTTCTTCTTCTACAACTTGCTCTAATAGAGAATGAAAGGCGTATTTACAAAACAATACATTGCTATCTCYAAGAGGCATTTGACATTGGTTCCATACCAGTACAAATATATTCGATTGAGACCAAATTAGACCAATTTTCTTTATTGGTTCTTTGACATCTAAGGCTAGTCAAGAGTCTCTTCACGTATACGCGAACAGATATTGAACATCAGATGTTTACCTGGAGAGGTAACTTGACACCATTTCTTAGAAAACAAATAGATGCTGAAGATTTGATAGGAGATAACTAAGAGATTAACGACCAAGAGTTCTGTAAACATTTTCGGATTCTTTTGCAGAACTTTATTTTTTATTTTTATGGTATTTTTCTTTTTCTGTTGGGGGGTGGGGSGTTGGGAGTATAGAGACTTCTATAGTGAAACTCGCTTTCTATACCTCTTTTTCTGATATTTCAGGCTTCAGTTATTCTGTTGTAATTCTATATACACTTACTCAAGTATTAATAGTATATAAATGTGTGTGCAGTTTACACACATCTTCAGTATCAGCTGAGTATATAATTGAATTTTATTGGTCTTATCTGCAAGAGAAATACATTGCTATCTCCAAGAGGCATTTGTCTTTGTTGCTCACTTGTACAAATTTATTCAACTGAGACCAATTATTTAGTATATGTACAAAAAATGGCTTCTGGAGTCTATTAAAGTTGCTATCTTAACTGTTAGGTATGCCTAACAATGTTTTGTATCTTTAGTTGATTGTTTCTCCCTAACTTATCTTATTCAGTCTTTTGTATCTACCTATTTTATCTGTAATGGCTTGTAAGATTCTTTGCTATTTATCATGTTGACAAACTAAAGATAACACATGAAGAATCTAATTTTTCTATTGTTGCTCTTYGCTTTAATTCTATATAGATGAGTATCGAAACTAACTCCCTCCTGCAGTGGGGCAGTGAACTCTTCTCTTGGCCTTCATGGTTTTAATTGCAAACGGATCTGGCACATAGCTAGTCCAAATAAAGAAAAATGTTTCTTATGCTTATCTTATTTTTTTTTTTTTTGCAACAAACTGCCAAGAAACTCGGCCCTCCAAAGATGAAAATAATTACAGATGTCCTCAATGCCTACATCCTCAATCTTAGTTCATATTAAGTGATTGTGGCAAACGATTTTCATCTTACTACTTTTCACCCATAAAACTTATACCTTACAAGAGGAGGAAAGAATGCTTGGTTATAACATTTTGAGTTTGGAGCTCTAATATTATATTTTTAAGTATCTTCGCGGGTGGGTGGTAATGAGATAACTAATTTCCTATTCTTTTGTTTATTCTGATACCTTTTGCTATCACTGTGGCATCAAGGACTGGCTATATTTACCTGTATGCCAACGACATTATCAAGTGGAGTGGCACTGACTCGGGTATGGTGAATGACTGAATGTCACCAATGCTCTTGAGTATTTGTTACTTATATGTCACCAATGTTTGCAAGTCTGACTACAGCTTTAAACTGCTAAYGCAGCTAGCTGGAGGAAATTCTGCCCTTGCTCTTGCAATGACAGTCATATCCAATCTGCTAGGGATTTTAATTGTAAGTTGCTAATGCATATCTAGGTGGTGAAAAGATTCCACTTCCGGTTTGCACAATTTCAAATTGCTTGTCCGTAGGATTTTGATGCTTTTCAAGTTGATGTATCTCCCTCCTAATCGTTAATCAAACAATTTGAATAATATAGTTATGCCATGCCATTTTCTTAAAACAGTGATGAGATTACATCACAATTGGAGRAGAAAATGTTTGAGACAAGTAATTTGTTGTTGCAACTTCAGAAAATAGTGATAGAAACTGATGCTCTACAAAACCTCCTGGAAATCTTCTTGAGAGGCTTCAATATCATAGAATTTGCCACATGAAGGCTCCCTTCTCTTCTAAATAGAAGCAAAATCCTAGCAGTATTATATTTGAACTATGGTTACTAAATCTTTATACTGTTTCTCACACTTCGGCCATATTAGTGTCCTTCTTTCTTGTTCATATTTTTTGGAGCAAAATCAGGGTGTGAAATTTAATAACTTTTGCCAGTTAGGCTCTCATGTGTCTGAGTAGTTGGTTTATACTCTTGTTTAATATGAGAGTTTTCATTTTGGCTGTTCTATATTATCAATCAGATGTCTTATTTAGTTTATTTTAACAGATACCTTTTTCACTCTCGAGATTGGTAGCTTCTGGAGTTGGAGTATCTGTTCCAACAGAGCAGTTGTTCAGAAGCCTTGTTCTCATGCTTTTGGTTCCTCTTATGGTAGGAAAGGTATGCCAGTAGACTCCATGGAATCCATCTGCATGAATCTTAGAAAGACAAGTTGCTGTAGTGTATTGAACTGTTGCTTCTGATAGGGGGAGTGGTGGCTTCTTCGTCCAGCATTGGAGAAGGGTCTTTCTCTTTGATATCAATATACATAGATGAAGCCTACCTTTCTTACAGAACCACATTTAGTGCACTGAGGTTTAAAAAGTTCCAGCATTTGGAAGATAACACAAAGCAGATTTATAACATTAAATGGTAGCTAACTGCAATCCTCAGCTCAAGTTAGTTGAGAATATAGCAGGCCATGGTTTAACTTGCACWTTTTTGTGCTTGTTTTGAATGCTTTCTACAAAAAGTAATATTAGACATTTTTTCCCCTCTCACATATAGTCTATRATATATATATTTCCATTGGAACAAAGACCCTTTTCTGAGATTATTTTCATCATTATTGTGCACACACTCCTTCCGTGTTCTTTCATGGTTTAAAGGAATAATTCCATTTCTTTTCTCAATCAACAGGTACTTCGAGAGGCSTTCAAAGGTAAGAATTCTCTTATTGTTTTTTAATGCTTGAAATTGGGGAGTATGAGGAGAGATTCTTTAAAAGTTTGATCTTTGTAAACTCTAGGCAGCCTGTGAGTTTTGAGTAACACGTCAACCAGATATTGCCTCTATTTGGTATTTCAATGGTAAGATATACATCTGATGATTTGTCCTAAGGCATGAGAAATTTCATTAAAGTAAATATTTTATATAAGGAATCAGTATACATCACTTAAATGAAGAATTTCCCCTCCCCTTTTGCAAACTAAGCTTAGCCTTTTTATGCCATGGCAGTCAGAGGTTGAGCCTAATCTGTTCATTGGATTAGCACTCCAAGTTGCACGATCTTTATACTTCAATTTTAGTATGTTCTATATGTTTAGTTATATGAAAATGCAGGTTTGGGTGATTTTGCTGATGAAAATCGTAAACTTTTGGCCGTGATGAGTGCAGTTCTTCTTAGTCTGGTAAGGCATGAATCATATCTTATTGCATGTTGATTTTTTATGTTTTCCTCTTTTGGTCATAGATAGCCACACGTGATCAACGTTTTGCCTTTAATGCTGCATTTTAGCTAGGGACATCAAACTCTATTTTAGGAGGAAAGAATGTTTATAAATACATATACACTTGTTTGAAAATGTTAATGCAGGATCTGCTTATGACCCCTTTAATTTAAACATGGCACTTTAAGAATTCAAACTGGATGTCGGCATATTGCTATCATTAAGGAAGAAAATAGTGTCTGAATTGTCTTTTTCTTTCAGTAAACGGGCAGAGTGGTCGTGACTTAATTATTTGGAGTTTCAGTGCTTTAATCTGCTTTCCATGCCACTGAATAACGCTCCACAGGCTGAGAGGAACATTTTCTATTTATATTTCCATTTCTTTTTTATTTTCTCTTTGTTGTTTTTGAATCAAGAGGTCATGGGAGAGGAAAGGAAACTTTAACATCACTATTCTCTCTGCCAATGTGAAGAGTTTCATGTTCACTGGTTGGTGTTCATGTTAGCTTCTAGCTAATAAAAAAAATTACTTTTACTAATATTGAGATGTTCTACATCTGATTAGTGCATTTTGCTTGACTAGTTTTACAGGGATGTGAGCTTGGTTTTCCCTGGTCTTATGTGATGCTTTAGAAAGAAGAAACTGGAGTCCYTTGATGACATTGATGTTGATTACTTGAGTTGTTCGTCATTTGCTTTTGTTATATACTACAAAGCTATGGACTGTTTCCTACTCTTAGCTCTTAGGAGAAAGTGGTTTGTGTGTGAATATGTGAAATAGTGTTCATTGTATCATTTGATTATCATTGTATAAAATCTGAAGGTTTTTGYTCTGTTTGAATTTGTTAACATCTTCTGCTGACCTAATTATTTCTGAAACTTATGATGCAATTGAATTCGGAATGGAATACGGAAAACAAGATAACAAGATCCCAAGAGAATCTGAAAATSTTTTATTTTGAAACGACGTGCTTCCGTTTTTAGTGTATTTTGTTTCTGCAAACTAAGGGCCATTATTCTTGGTTCAGGTTCCATGGATACAAGTTAGCAGATCAAGGTCACTGCTCTTGATGGTCAAACCTGCAGTATTTCTTGTGGCTGTTGCAATGGGAGCGTATGTTCGCATTCATGGATTTCCTGCGTGTTCTTTCCTTCCTATTGGTGTCAGTAGTTGGTATTATATCTATTGGTTAAATTTAGATGGTGTCACTGAATTTTAACAAATATTATGCTGCAGCTGATATCAACTGAGAGCAAAATATGCTGGGCTAATTAAAGTTTGTTTAGTTATTTGTTTGAATAGCTCTACCTTTCTTTAGATAACTTAACGTCTGCTATGTTGGAACGTAGACAGAGGGAGCCCTTTGAACAAAATTACTTCCTTTGTAATATCATAGTCAACTAAAGAGCCATAAAACCTTTAGGGATGGCCTGGTTTAGTTTGAAAATGCCCTTTGCTGATCATGTAAAACTCAAGTGAAAAAATTATTGCCGAATTTGTTGGGCCATGAATCAAAGGCCAGCTTGTGTAATTAACGCTAAAAGATTATGTTTGCTTTCTCYCTTCTCTCCAATGAAATGGACTGGGTCTTGTCTTGACAAATGCAATTAATGTTTTCTTTACTATTTTTAGCTTTATCACACTTTTATTCTATTTCTTCTAGCATTTTGAGCATGCATGCAGGAGTGGGCAGTTGCACCTTGAGATTATCCATCTGCTATTTTCCTCATTCCTTTCGACTATTAAGTTGCTATTGTTTTGTGCCWGTTGCACTTAAAATTGGATGATTATTTTATAATAGTGTGGTTCAAATTTAAATGCTTAATGGGCTATCTATGTCCTAAAAAAGCTTTGGTAGTTGTCTGTTCTAGTTTGTATTGTTTTGCATCTGTGCCTGGTAATGCTTGGAGATGTCATACGGCTTTGACTGCATACTATCTAATCATGGAACTTCCCTTCTTTAATGCAGGCTTTTGCACACTCTCCTGTTAGTTTTTAATGGTGTTGCAACTAGAATCCTCTCAGGTGTTTCTGGTGGACGCAAATCACCTTTTTCAAACAAACAGAATGCTAGTGCTCTTCTACTTGTTGCAAGCCAGGTGACCAATGCTCTTGCACCTCTATTTATGACATCATAACTACAAACACCTAATGGTTACGTTAAATTTGCTACTAGAGCATGAAGTATATAATACACTAAGCATTAATTCAAATAGGGGTTATTTTGTTGATTGAGTTTTAACCTTTTGGATGCTATTCTAGAAAACGTTGCCTGTGATGGTTGCTGTTGTGGAGCAGCTTGGTGGTGCTCTGGGTGAATCTGGTTTGCTGGTTCTACCTTGTGTGGCAGCCCATCTGATCCAGGTCATACACAGTCTTTCTGCTTATAYATCTAAATGTTACTGATAGTATCTAATGATGATATATTTTGGCTGTAGATTGTCATGGACTCCTTTTTGGTGAGTTTCTGGCTTCAAAGGGCGAATGCACTTGAAACCAAGGCCGCGTAAGAGTTATATGTAACTGCATTATCATGAGCAATGTGATCAGTAGTTCTCATGCAGCTGACATAATTATAAAAGTACAAGCTTTCCTTCATCCTTCTGAGTTTCCCCTGCCAACTCTTATGAACATACACATACAATACATGAATCTTTGATACTATCTTATGTATGAATGTACTTAGCTAAGCCAGATGTATTTAATTTTTTTTTCTCGTCATGTTAATAGTTTAGGCTATATGTATCTYACATCTCAACTCTTTTTTACTTGTATGATATATATGGTTTCAACCATGGGAGTTTTTTTTCCAATCTTCTTATTCTCTTTGAAGATTTTGTATTTTTTCCTTCAAAATACCTAATTTCAGAAATCTCTTTCTAAATCAGATCTTGCAGTTAAGATGGACCTTGAATTCATGAGATGTTTTGGTATTTCTGATTTGTTTAGTTTGGAAAAGTAGACATTTGAAAGTGATTAATAATAAGAGTCTTAATCCAGCCGCAAGATATGTGTCTGGGAGGGGAGGGGATTGAGGAGGGGGTGGTGCCAGTGCGATTGGTCCAAGATGCAAAATGTACGAATCATTGGTAAACCTACCACTACCATATCCACCGGTTATCGAATGTGCTCAATTAATTTTTCCTGATCGGTCGGTGAACCCTCGTCCCTAAGTCAATAACCTTCCGATATGAGGGGTAACTCCTCACAGAAACTCATGTTTAATTATTTTTCGTATTTCCATTTTCGTCTTTTCTTGGAGGGAGTGGGTTTAATTTTTACAAGTGGTTTGAATTTACATTTACATATACCTACCCTTATTTTTTTTTTGGTATATATACACACCTACCCTTTTCTTTGATGTGTGTCTATATATATATATTTTTTTTTAATTTTATGTGAAACTGAAATTTACTTAATTTTATTACGTAAAAATCACTTTCGTACTTGAAAAGCCATGAATATTTACTCATCTAATTTTCATTTTCTTTTCATAAATTATGATTATTAATTTTATATTCTAAAAAAATTTCGGGAAAAGATATAACGTTTATCTAATAAGTTGAATATAACATTTACTTTGCCATTTACATTTTTGATGATTCCCATTGAGCTATGTTAAATGTCTAAATTTTCAAAATTAGTCCAAATTAGCATATCGGTTAAAATTAACTTTGATGTTTGACTTAATTGTGTCAAAATCGGATCACTTTCCAATAGTTTTTTTCTAATTGTTTAGTACTCTAATTATTTCAAATTCGAGATGAAAGGATTATCGTAGAAAGAGTAAAACTTTAACCTTATTTATTAAAATATAAGGATTAAAATAAGTTTAAAATTGAAATGGTATTTAAGAWGTATGAAGATAATCATGTTGAGCCTTCTTAATGAGACTTGATGATAGAATTCATGTAAACACGCGGTTCATACATAATAATGTGTAAATGAAGATCAACCATTGCCAATAATGTGTGCTTTACATATTTTTAAAGCTTAAGGTTGAATTGATACAGATAGAGTTGATTACCACTGTGGGAACATATTCAAATATCTGGTCACTGCATAGCTAACGTATCAAAAGCATCTAGCCTTCGAGATTTTAGGAGCTACTCCACTTTCAGGTTGGCGTCTGTAACGAAGGTTTAAAGGTATATACTTCATCGGTGAAGATCAAGCCTCTACTTCTAGTGTTTCTTTTCTCCGATCTTCTTCAGGTTCTATCTTTCTCTCTCTCTCTCTCTCTCTCTATCTCTCTCTAGGTGTATATATATGGAGTTTGATGATGATCTGTAGGATTTTGGTGTTCTAAAGTTGCCACTTGATGTGATGATCGGCTTTTAGTTCTTCAGCTTGAACTTTTTAAATTTTGAGGGTGTTGAACTGGGAATCCATTTTCAAAGATTCTGCTAATAAACTGTGTTCTTAATCGTATGGTAAAGTTTGTATGTCCCGGCTCTTCCCCTCTCCGACGTTTGAGGCAGTTGGGCTGTACATTGCTTTGGTTATGAGTAGTTCCGGCTCCAGAAGCGAGGGACTGCTTCCGGACTACTGGTCCCGGTGTTAGGTGAAGCGTCATTACTGTAACTCGTCATACTCTGTGATGGTACTTTTTTCCTTCCTCTAGGGAGAGTGCCAATTTTTATTCGCATTAAATGTAAAAATACTAACAAACAAGAATAGTGGGACTAACTAGGCCCCACACCACTGTTGCCTACTCCGTCACGAACCTCCACCTTACGGTGGACTCCTCCGCCATTTACCGTCCACGAATTTCTATGCCGGATGAGCCACACCACTACCAGTGCAAAGTCTACGTGACTGAGCTCCTTTTTGGCCGTCTAGTAAATCATGATTTCGCATTATCTCTATGCGCCGCACTGGCCTTACAACTGCGTGGCTCGTCCAGTTCTTGTTTTCGCTACACCATTCCATCTGCAGCGGAACAGACCATACTTCAACACCAGCTTTTGGGCTCCTTCCCGCAATCGGCAATCCCATAGATGGAGCCCGAGTCGCATTTTTGGCCACTTAATTACGCCTCAAAGCACCAGCTGCCTGATACAAGCAGCTACGTCCTCCCCACCACATGTGCAATCCACAACCATAAGGGCTTATGCACCGTTCTCTACTTCATGTTCGCTTGTCCATATGCAGGTCTACGTCTGCTTTTTCAAATAAATTATTCGGTTTATCTATTTATATTCGATTTCATTAGGCTGTCATTCATTGAGGAAGTGTTTTTTACTGTTTGACTTCTCATCCAATATTTACCTGAGTTATTACACTGAGAGATATCTGGATTATAACGTACTACAGATATTGAGATACTTTAACTTTTCTAATCATGAATATCCAATTGAAACGGAGGTTACAGTGTTTGGCGAATGATTAACAGTAAAATAAACTAAACTAATAGTGGGAGCTGCTGTTAATCTTGACCTGTTGCAGTCAATAATTAGCTCAGGAATAGCAAACCACTTATGGAACACAAGCAAGTTCGGTAAACATGAATATAAGCTACCCTATGAGAACTGAAGATATTTCAACTTGACATCTCACCAAACTGATGCAGTCAGTGTTGGTCCGTTTACTAAATTCAATCTTTTCTAGCTCTTCAGGTAGGTTCTTCAGATATTATGCATTGGGATGTATTTTCAAAGTGAATGCTAGAAACAAAGGAGTTGTTTGTCATGGACTACTCATGAAAAGTTATTCAAGCAAAGTTTCAAACTAGATATCTTTGTACTACCTGATCAGGGAGCTTCAAGTTTCCTTCAGAACCACCTAAGACATGGACTACGTAGTGACTGCACCTTTAGTCTTTAGGACAAGTTCACCTAAGATGCATACAAGCTACAGTTTTTGTCTCACATATATGTATGTAATATACTGTAAACTTCGCGACACGTCAAAAATGTTCTTAATAATAGTTTAATCCAGTCTACTTATCCAAGTTTATGCACTGCATGTTTATATATGAATGGGATGATAAGTGTATGGTGTATGTTTTAGGATGCTTCTACATCTGTTTAGCCTTAGCCTCTGTGGTTTCCATAGTGAACCAATACATGCTCAGACAATCAAAAGACATCATTCTATTCTTTCAGCTAAGATGGATTTTAATTGTTTTTTGGCTAGAACAATCAAAAGACATCATTTTTATTCTTTCAGCTAAGATGGACTTTTAATTGTGGATAGCAAGAGTTATTTATGCTGTCTAGAAAGAAGGTAGAGAAAGGAAAAAGATTCCTGAAATGTTGACATTCCTATTATATTTTTCTTAAGTGGTAATTTGGTGATAGCAGCAATCTTCTTCTCAAGGCTTCTTCTTTTTCTATTTAAGGGATTTATTATTTATTTATTTATTTATTTTGTCAGTGATGTTTAAAGCAATTATAGCAGTGTTGCTGATTGGGCTTCTAGCATGGATATTTCAGGCCATTCACCCTCCTCCTCCTCGCATTTGTGGATCCCCAGCTGGTCCACCCATCACAGGACCTAGAATTAAAGTTAGGGATGGTAGACATTTGGCTTACAAGGAGCATGGTGTCCCCAAAGAAATGGCCAAATATAAGATTGTCTTGGTTCATGGCTTTGGCTCTAGCAGACATGAAGCAGCACTTGCAACAGCGGTACTCTTATAACTGTKGTTAAATTATGATGTTTCTCTATACACTCTTCAAATTCTCTAATTGGAGATTTTCAATGATATTTTTTTCCACTCTCTTCTCCTCCGTAGGCAGCAGTGCAAGATCTTGGGGTCTACCTAGTGTCTTTTGATAGACCAGGGTATGGAGAAAGCGACCCTGACCCAAACCGGACCTTTAGAAGTATAGCTCTAGATATAGAAGAGCTTGCTGATCAGTTGGAACTTGGATCCAAGTTTTATGTCATTGGATTTTCCATGGGTGGACAAGTTGTTTGGGGATGCCTTAAGTACATCTCTCACCGGTATGACACATGGCCTGATATATTCCTTCTTCAGCATACCATCATTCTCGTTCATATCTTTGGTTTTCCATTGTTCAAAAATTCTGAGTATTGTTGTGTTGTGACTTYACCACAAAAGTGAATTCTGCTCAAAGAGAAATATATCAATATTTATTCTGATTTGAGAAAGAAACTGAAGGTACCATTACATTATAGAAAAATATAATCAGCGAAAACATATGCTGTTGGSTTGATAAGGTTTGTGCAATGGTAGAGTATCGAGCCTACACTGAAGGTTATACATTTTGTGAGTGTCATACTCAGTGATTTTTCTACCGTTTGCTTGCTTTATTGCTCTAGTTTTCAATGAACAAGATTCTTGAGAAACTCCTTGTAGACAGAATCCTCCTCTGAGATGCAGGTTCTTTCCTTCACTTTCCCTTTGTCCATAGGAACATTAAGGCTTACAATCGAAACAACTCCCTCTGAATAGAGATCCTTGTCCATTCGGTGGTTGAGAAAACATAAAACACATTGTGTCGAAACTGAAAATGCTGGACYCAGGCAGAGTGGGCACATTTACTCGAATCAAGGCCAAAYGAACTCAAGCAACCTGCTTTCTTGGTTCTTACAATATGTTATTGTAGTTTTGGTGTCTTGTTGGATTTCAGCAGAAGTTTATTTCTTAATTGGAGCGCTGAATAGTTGTAATGCTTATAGGTTAGCTGGAGCAGCATTAGTAGCTCCAGTAATCAATTACTGGTGGCCTGGATTTCCCTCGCATTTATCTAGGGAAGCATACAATCAACAGCTCCCACAGGACCAATGGGCTCTTCGAGTTGCCCACTATGCCCCCTGGCTTGTCTACTGGTGGAACACACAGAAACTTTTTCCTTCCTCTAGTGTCGCAGCTGGAAAGCCAAAGTTCTCTCGACAAGATATAGAACTTTTACCAAAGCTTGGAACTAGACAGTCGCCACAGGTATTTTTCTGCTCCAATTKCATTATCATGAGGAATGGGTGAGGATGCCGATAGATAACGTTGCATTAAGCGATCTGCATTGCAGAACTATTATCAGATCTTAAAAACCATATTCGCTTTGTGTCTCCAACAAGCCAATAATGCAATGAGGAGCAACTCCTTAGCTTAATTACCGTCTTTTGGAAGGAGCTGTATTTTAGTTATCAGATGAAGGATTGTCATATTTTTGGAAATGTGGATGGTTGATTTGGAGGTTTTCTGTTTCTCCTTTTGAGCAGGAATACGTAACACAACAAGGAGAATTTGAGGCCTTTCACCGTGACATGATAGTTGGATTTGGAAAGTGTGAATTTGACCCTATGGATCTAAAGAACCCTTTCCCAGATGGTGAAGGCTCTGTTCATCTATGGCACGGTGATGAAGATGGTCTTGTCCCTGTTACATTGCAGCGGTACATTGCTGAAAAACTTCCATGGATTTATTACCATGAGGTACCAGGCGCTGGACATTTGCTTTCATTTGCTGATGACGTGAAAGAGGCTATCATAAAAGCACTTTTGATTGGAGAGAAATAATATCCTGCATAACCATTCAAACCTAGTACCATGTTGTTCTCTTCCTCCCTATCCTTCATTTTTTAGGACTAATATCTTTTGCAAGATTGTCCCAACAATGAGTTTCAGTAAGATATGCTATAGTGCACGACTTCATGTGCAATCTAGTCTGGTTTTTCTTACTAAGTAAACATTGAATTGATCCGGTGAATGTACATTTCAACCGAAAAAGAAAAAGATTTTTATGATTAAAATATATAATTCCTTTAAATTCTTATTCAATTTGGTCAGTTAGCTTTCTAATACTATGCTAGGACGTGAGATCTTGTAGAGAAGCTCCAACATTCAACCCATTGGAATGCTTTCCACTTCGGAATACAAAACTTTGTTGCTTTAGGGCGTCTGGGTTCCAAACCCAAGAAAACCAGGCAGCATTTGCAGGTGCTCTATTCCCAGCTTCTTTCTCCCACAAACAAGGAGCTGTGCTGCTGCAGGGTGTGGTCTGGCACTAGTTGGCTTATTGATCTGAATTGAAGGTCTAAAGATTACGGAGGTTTTCAAGAGTTCTTGGATGCCGAGTGGTATATGCCATTAATCTGTCAAYTACATGGAATTTTCCTATGGTCATCATGGTAAAAGTCTGTAGTATCAGACGTTGGATTCCCAGTAGGGTTTTTAGGATTAATTCGAAATAACCTATCCTGGGGGGGGGGGGGTGGGAGGGCTTGTAATACATCATTGTTTGCGATATGGATTATGTAAAAGACACATTTCCTAATAGATCAGCGTGAATTTGGCATGTGCATAACCACCAGGTCATGAGATTGTAATTGAATTGAGATTTCAACCAGATTTATATGATCAACAAGCAAGGAAGAAGTACAAGAACCTGGATCAACAACAGGATAACCCCTAAATACAATTATTAAATAAAGAAAAGAAAAAAGAAAGTGAAGTGGCTCAAACTCAATTCTTATGRGCACAACAACATTAGACTTGCAGTCCTTCAGGCTCAGATACTTAAGTTAGCCTGCAATAAAAAACCAGCCGTTTACTTGGGCATCCCAGTTGGGCACAACAACATCAGACTTCAGTCTTTCAGGCTCAGATACTTAAGCTTAGCCTGAGACCAAAAACCAGCAGTCTACTTGGGCAACCCAGTTTTAGGGTTAAGGAGAGCTTGACTTTCCTCTGTTAACAAAACTGGACCTCTACCAGGTCTTGTGCAGATGAAGTAACTAACATCTCCCTTGTACTTCTGCATTGGAATGTTATCCTTCACTTCTGGAGGTGGAGATAATGATTCTACATCTTTCATGTCATGAATGCCAGCATCTTGTAGTATTGACTTATCTCCGACGATATAGCTAGAGAAAATTAGAGTATTCAAGAACATATCAGTWGTCCATCCTCGTGTGTTTCACCAAGACAAGACATGATATCATGAACTTAGATTGATTATTTATCTTTCACCACTAGAAGAATTGCYAATAACAAAGAAAATTCCTAATCTTTTAAACTGCGACGGGAAAAAAAAGAAAAGAAAGAACCTGTTTAAATCTGCATCAGATTGAGGGGGGAAATAAAACAGGAGCCTCTGAAGCAGAAGGGCAGCAGCCTTTCTATTACGGGAAATTAGAACTGCATTTGGGCCCGCATCAAAGGTATAAGCCACCTGTCAAATTTTTATAGTTTGATTAGCTTTCTTATTGAAGATCCATAAGGAAACAATAGCCATTCCTTTGCTATCAATTACATAGCCAAACAAGTTGTTAACAACTCATTTGTAATTACAAGTATTTCAGTTGCCCACTGAATGAAATGCTCAACTGTAAACTTTTTACATGCGCATGCTTTGATTGCTGTCATATAATCTCCTCTTTAAGCATGCAAGTCATCGCATGGTAGTACTAAAGTATGTTAAAAAGTTACTTACATTGACAGGTTATAGAAATTACATCCATGAAAAAAGTAAACTGTAGCTATAAATCAACCTCTTTAAAAGCTGGAGTATTCACAGATGCTTATACCCACCCAGCTTGGGACATGTTTTGTCAAACATCCTACAAGACTTATGAATCAAGAATTGTAAAAAGTTCCAGTATAAGTCAGTAACAAACCTGAGGTGTTCCCTCAGAACGATTCCATTTCTCAACACAGCTAATTATCCTGTAATTTAAGACTTCAAGGGATTAGAACTTAGATTATAGAAAAGCTAGAGTTGCAGCTTCTGCCTAAAAGAAAAAAATGGTAACGTGCCACCAAAAGTAACATGTGACCAAAGTACTTGCCTATGGGAGGTGTCATTCATGTAAAATATAGGGGGGCTTGTATCAAGGCAGACTGCATGAAACTGATTACTGTCAGAACAAGTCAGACGAGTGAAAGTAGGAAAATCACGACTTCTTATCACTTCTTCCATTTGAATAATGCGTTTTGGTACTACTTCCTGTCACATTCCAATCAAAGAATGAAATGCAAAAATTTCAATCAAATTCCTGTCTGCCAAAGAGTTGATTTCTGAAAATACTAAGAGACATACTCAGTAGCAAAATTCTTGTTGAGGCAACTAAAGAACCAGAAAACCTTAAATAAGAGATAAGACCAAGAAGTACCGCAGCTCTATGTTGGATAAGAGGACTTGTTTCGACTGTCTCACGCATTCCACTGGTGCTGCTAGTTTCCTTTTGTCGTGAACTTACCTGAAGCAACAGAAATTTATTTGAGTGGGAGATAAATGATTTTGTACAAGGCACAGGGATGATACTAAAACTGATGCTCGAGGAATTTTATTCGAGAGACGAAATTTTTGTAGGTTTCACACTCTTAAACCATGCACACAACATAATTGAAGATGCTGCTAAATTAATCTGCATGCTGCTCCAATTTTCTTAGTTAACTCAAAAATAAGAAGCACAACAGACTAGTAGTATGTTGAAGGGAAAAGCATACAAGACAGTTTTGCGGCACTACAAAGTAGAACACAGAAAAGCATCAGCGCATCAGTTAAGCTACGTAGGGAGCAAAAGAGGGAAAGTGGTAGGGGTTGGAAACAAAAGTTACACAGGAATCTGCAGTTCAAGTTGCAGCAACAAATGTCCAAAAGTGAAATATTTGGTGCATAAGAAAAGGAGGTTCCRAAAACAAATTTTCCGTGTTTATTTAATGTTCAAAAGGCTTCTAAAGARKGTGACAGCAAGCTGCCCGTACTTGCAAACATTAAAAGAATATTCTCATGTAAGGACAGAATTGATTTGTAGAATCCAATAGTCATAAATACACACAGGGAGATGTAGGTACGAAAGGCAGTCTCCAACTCTCGTTCTAATAGAGATGGTGGTATCAACATGATGACATCAAGGTAGTGATGTCTTTCTTAAAGGATGATCTCAAGTGGTCGATAAGAAGCAATCTGGGTCTGCTGGTTAAGAGAAAAGAACAAATAACAGGTACAAGAAAAAAAGAAGCACCAAAGGAACTTCTTTAAGTCTTTTGCTTCCTCTTTATCATGATGCATGAAACTGAGACAAAGAAGTAACCACTTTTTTTCTTCCTCTTTTAAAATCATTACCGGAAAAAAGTACAAAGTAGTACATACCACTGCAATGAGAATAACAAGCTCATCCCAGTGCTTCTCATCCACAAGTTGAACAGCGATGCTATCACTCCCATTTTCATCCTTGGGAACCACAAGAAAAACATTAAGGCAACAATTTAAAGCATATCACTTTCTTTTGACAAAGCCATGGAAGCAAAACTCATAAACTAGACATACTGTTCCCATGATCCATTTGACRAAACCACCATATAGACTGCGACAAGCACTTCCTGAACCTTGTCTGTGCATAGAAATACATGATGCTATAACTGATATTCCAAAACTGTAAAAATGTATATAGAACTASCAACTRGAACATTACAAATCAAATGAACGTGCGGAGGAAAAAGGTTKTGGCTACACAACATGTAGAAATGAAATGATATCAACATAAAAGCATCTATAAGTAGCATAATAGCATGCGGAACATTTTGAATTTGKGGTAGTTCAGAAACATGGCAAGAAACATTAAACTCCTCAATCTATTCCCCCATTGTGTACTCCCTTGAACGTATGGATGATACCTTATCAACCAGTCCACTAATTCTTTTTCCTCATTTTGTTTACTTATTTATTTCTGGGTTGAACTACTTAAATCCGTTAATCCTCCAAACTGTTAAAACTGGCTATCATAATGTTTC
Organism: Rhazya stricta; assembly: GCA_001752375.1. Taxonomy (NCBI): domain Eukaryota; kingdom Viridiplantae; phylum Streptophyta; class Magnoliopsida; order Gentianales; family Apocynaceae; genus Rhazya; species Rhazya stricta. Next base: position 3,839,044 of record MEJB01000018.1, read on the forward strand.
ATTGAGACATTTAGAATGACATCCTGTCAGAGCATATCCTGTCACAACCACATGCCTACAAGAAACATATATGAATTTTATGCAAAAGTACCTGGCTATGGCAGAAAGTTGTCCGTTATCTTCTTTAGCATTCATCAGCTTTGCAASAGAAAAAACTGCATGTGAAAAATAAAACTTCAGTCTGCCCGTTTTTCATTACAGTTATTATTACTATTTGAACAAAACCCATTGCCTCAAGAAGTAACAATTTAACTAGAGAAAATTATGAATGAACTGTTAATCCAATGTATAAGGAAATTATACAAACACCAAAATATATGCAAAGCTAGCAGACACTATACCTCAAAGCTCACAAGTGATTAGAATTCAAGAGATTTCATTTTGATGATCATGAAAGAAATTATCTATCTAAAACATACAGTTAAAAGAAAGAAGTTCTAGATCACAGGAACAAGTTAAGAGCTGCCCGTTCCCTAATGGATGTAATATGACTTCATGAACTTCTCTACATGTCAAATCTTGTTGAGAAATCAATATCTTTGGTAGGTGCAATTGTTTGATGATCAATAGTCCACAATGAAAAGCTGAGGCTCATATACTAAATTCAAGTATCTGACAATTGGAAGACATGGCATAAGTTGTGATAGAGCTTATGAATAAGATAAGCAATAGCATTGAAATCTAGCAAACCTCACAACCATTTGAAACATATAGTATTATTATCAGCAACAATGGAATGAATTGGAAGAACTCCACTGTAGAAACAAAATAAAGCAGTGATTAAAAGGAAATATTCACAATATATAACTTTACTAGTCAGATGACCAATTGCAACCATATATTCCCAAGAAAAATAAAGATTAACAACCACTTTTAGCTATCAAGTATGAAAATCCATAAGCTTGCAAAACACAAACTTGTACCGGCAGCAAGTAAGAGACAATGAGGCAGAGAAATTATTATTATATAAAATAAATAGAAAAAGGCGATTCCAGGAAATCTATCTTTCTCAAGAAGAATCACTCTTAAGTATCATCCAAACTGATAAGTTGGAGAAACACAGAGGCAAAACCAAGCAGCGACCAGGTCAACTTTCTCCATTCCTAATAAGACATCAAGTGCCAGCTTGGATCAAATAAAGCACGGCACTTTTTGCACTTCCAKAGGCAGGATTTAAATTGTTCTTGAATTGAGTGTGTCCTTCTTATGTGCCTGATACAAGTGATGTATAAAAGGTACAGCTTCTACCAGAAGTAAAAGCGCTAGCTTTTGAATTTCAATTAAAAATACCCCTTACAGAACCTGACATTAGCAGCATGACGAATAACGAGGAGATTAAATTATGCTTCGATTCTTGGTCCTCTAGAATCTAAAACCAAAAGACGGGTGCTTAGAAGATAGAGTACCAAGGCATGCAAAGCCAGCAGCCGAGGAAGCCAGCCCAGCAGCAGTAGGGAAATTATTAAAAGAAGCGATGTGCAGGTGCAGCTTCTCCCAATCCTTTTTGGTGATTTTGATACCCTTTTGCTCATCCTCAACATCATTGGCTCGAGATCGAATTTCCCTTAAACAATTTTGATACCTACCTCCAGACAGAGATATCTCCTGCAGAAACCACCAAACAGCGTCACAAAATGCCAGGCAGTTATGCAAAGATCAATTATAAGGCCTAAAACTCGAATTTTCCAAACAGGAGCAGATGACAAATACAATGCACTAATCTATTCACCAACATACTCATAAGCCCATTATATAATATACCTTTCCATTAAGCCACATGCGATCCTGCGTGAAGACGGGGCTGACGGCGACGGTGGTGGTTGTGCAGAGGTGGGAAGGATCAAGGGTGACGCTGATGCTATCGTTAATGGGGAGAATCAGATTCTCGTCTCTCTTTCCCCAGTACTTGATCACAGCAATATTAGTAGGCGTCTGCGCCGTCACCATCAAAACCCACGAATCATTCGCCATTCCTGCACTGCTGCTGCTGCTTCAAGTAATGCAGTTGCCACAAACCGATGGCGTGAATTCCCAGGCTCGAACTATATATATAACAGCAAGAGAGTTGGAGAAGAAACTATCAGATCTCACACCAAAAGTGTCTTTGTGTGTGAAAATATATCAGAGAGAAGAAACAGGAAGTGCCATTGCTGATTGACTTTATTTTCTTCGATGGAACTCGGAAGTTGGAACCCACTTCTTTTTCTCTCTTTTTCTTTTTTCTTTTTTAAAATTCACTTTACTAGAAAAGGTAGTATTTAATAGAAAAAGGAAAAAAACTTAAATATTTAACTTTAATCATATGTTTTTTATCTCTAATTATGTATTTGTCTTTCTTTCAGCGTATTAAAAAATTTGGACRATAATAATAATTCGATTTTTGGTAATAAAAAGAATAATAAATAAATAAATAAATTTTCTTCACATTTTAATTTAACTTTTTATCACTTTTTTAGCTTTTTCGTATTAATACAATAATGATAATACTTTATGATTAAAATATATATACATTTAAAGCAAATTAATAGTTCAAATCATTATGGTATACAAGTATTTTTTACGAATTAAATTGCAGCATGTAAATAAGAAAATTGAATTACTAATTTCTCAATTATAAATTAAATAATTCAAATTACATTTAAGAAAAATTGAAGGTGGAGTATCGGAATCTTTTCAAAAGACTCAGAAAGATGAAGGAAATTCACAAGTCAAAGGAGTACAAATTTGAGCATCTCATAGCCAAACGAAGCCCCACAACCGATTACTTTGGTGGCTTCACTTTATTATTATTATTATTAGTATTTCTTGTATTTATAAATATACTACCTAATAAGGAGGTTGGTMGGTAAGCAATGAACTTCAGCCACCAAATTTTTGTTTTTTTTATAATTTTAAATACATTAGGGGAATGTCAATAAAATTCGGATTATTTCTCGTACATCTCAATAAATTGAATTACTTAATCGATTTCCTTAAAAAAAAAAAGAATTGTTAAAATAAAAAAGGATATTCKAAGAAACGTTGGCATGAGATTTTTTTGTTCAGGTGAAGGAACCAAGGTTGCATTTACATTGCTTACTTCTCTCCAACGAAGAAACTTTTCATTTTTTAATTTTTTGTTAAAAGAAAAAAATTCAAATAATCTTGTTTCAACTTCAACAAAAATACTTTTTTTTTTTTTTATCAATTTAAAGTAAAACGTGAACTTGCTCAAGAAAATCGAAAATGCTGAATTTTTTAATTAACCCATTTTTTAATTTTTTGAATCTTATTTGTGAATCACAAAAAGATTTTTTCTTTTGGAAGAAAACCAAACGGAAACTATCATGTGAAATGGTCCACTAATATATTAGTAGTAGTCAACGCTTGTTGCCACCAATGTGTTCTATATAAACTGATTTAATAATAAGACTCGAGAGGTGATCTTAAAAATAAATAAAAAATTTGATTATGTTCTTCATGTCTTGCATATTTTTATCATTCTTTTTACTCGTTTAATCATTTCTTTTGAAGATTTCGATTGTTCAGATTCATAACTTACACATAATGATAAATTAATATGATTAGTTGTTGTATTTTTACCTATTTTGAAATTAAAAATATTATGAATATTTAAGTATATATTTAAAAATATTAAAAATATAATCAAATACGTGTCTTCATATTTAATAAGTGTAATTCGAAATTATATTTAAATTAAAAAATTATAAAAAGTAAAATCATTGAAGTCTCTGGCTAAATCGATCAAAACCACTATAATTATCAATCAGGAAACGCTAGGAAATACATCGTTTGCCATAGTACAAATTGGTATTAAAAAACCAAAAGAAGACCAAAAACTTCCARMGAMATTGTCATTTTTCCAAGATCTTTGTAGCAGTCAAGTGAAGAAGCACACTGGGTCGAGTTTTACTTCAAGTCAATAATGGCAACTGSCTCTTATGTACTTCTTTTCATCTTARCCAGTCAACATAATTCTTTGGGTTGGTAAGAACACTCGACCCGCAAGAAAACAAGTCTAAGAATTCATTGGGCTGATGAGCTTCAAAACAAAACTTTTTCCTCTACACYGATTTCAGGACAAAATTACCCTATTTAACAAATACATTCTCCTTGTTCTTCTACAAATTGAATACAAAGCAAAGTTTGACTACAAAATTTTCTTGTTACATCATCTAAACAAGACCCCCAACAAGGGGGTAAGAGGRTGCTTGTATCGACTCATCTGGTACCATTTCACTTGATAATCAGGCTCGGATCTTAGGGTACAAATGAAGCTTGCAATTTTATACCCCGTTTACTAAAAACATGAAGAAAGATTTACAAATAGTAATTTAAACAAAATTCATCGGTAAGTCTAATCATGCACTAGTAATATCCAGGGAGGTTTTCATCAGTCAGAATCTGGATCACCATCTACAATATCAGGCATTGATTCACCGGATGAGTCATCATCCATTTCGTGCACATTTGCCTTTTTGGAATGCCTATTTGAGATAGATGCAGAAATATTTTCCAGGATCGTATCACATCCATCATTGTGGCTTGTTTTGGCATCCTTTTCTGATGTTGGAGAAGTAATCTTGTCATCAGCACTGATTGTCTCTCTCTCAGCCACAAACAAATCTTTTCCTGATGTTGAAGTGCGATCTGTGAGTTCTAATGTACCACCAACTGAAACAACCTGATCAGATCCAGCAGAAGTACAAGTACCTATGGTAGAAACAGAATTTGCACCTTTGGTATGATCATGTTCTTCAGACTGCTTGACTGTTTCTCGTTTCTGAAATTCAACCATCATCTCATCCCTGTATGCCGATATCCGCACAGTAGCATCAACTGTTGATGACTCCAGTATGTTCACTTCACGATTGCTTGTACTAGATGGAAAATCACTAGTAACCTTTTCAAAAGATGGATATTTAGAGGTCCCAGGAGCTTCTTCAATATTTCCGGCATTATTTTGATGGTTAGCCTCTGGATCTTCCATTATATCTCCATTTCCTACCCAACTTCGATATAGGTCATCCTCCTCAGGCTCTGTCTCACCGGGACCCTTCTTTCCAGCAGTGCTAACATGAAATGGGGTATTTTGTCTAAGACCACTGGAGTACATATTTTCTGGGATCTTGACGCCCATCCCATTATAATGATCAAGAGAGGATTGAAAATCTATTATTGGAAGGGCCCGGGGATGTATGAGCACTTCCAAGGCCAACAAGGCATGTGAGCAAAACTCAGCAATCTTTGTTCCAGTTTCTTGAGTACCTGCAAATATCATGTCACGAAGATTTTAGAGCGAGAAGATGATAAGAAATTCTTTGGTGATTGTCGCATCAAAAATATCAAAGYGGCATTGAGTCTCCTGCAGCAGAATAATTAACTATAGCCATTTGCATCACACGATATTAGGACTGGTCATGAACAGTATAATGACAGATTTTATAGTGACCACCMGTTCATAAATTTTCTATTCCCAATTACAAAATTAGTTGCACAAGGAACAAATTAAACAAGCAATGACACCAACTTAACTCATCTTGACTTAACATATGGCCTCATTTCATACAATAATTTCTTGAAATTTAGCTTCTACATTATTTTAAATAATAAAGATTCCATGTTCAACATATATTAAATTCAAAGCCAGAAGATGTCATACAACAGCTGTCAAAAAGAGATAAGAAGTAATGTTATGATAACATGAGAATTGGTCTACGAGACTTGCCTCTCCTGAACAGATTGAGACTTTGAGCAAGATGTGGAGGACGAACACGACCAGGAGAAAGAAGAGATGCCAAAAGTGCACGTAAAGCAACAAGCTGAAAGTCTGCCCACATAGGAGTGACATCACCATAAACAGAAGTGCTTTTCTCCCTGGCCCATCCCCCTTTGCAAGCATTTGTAGCGACTGCCATGATCATGTGATCAACACTCGATCGCCAACTATCTGATCTCAGAGCACCACCCTGTTAAAAAGATTAAAATTTATCCAATAAGCATAAAGAAGTAGTACAAAATATTTAGTACTCTGCCAAATATAGAAAGACAGACACAAAGTCATGCGTCAATTAATATATCTAAATCAACAAAAAATAGACGACCAATGCCAGATGTCAACAGGCTGTGAGATTCTTTACATATTCCAAGAAATGGAACTATAATATAAGCAATATAAAGGTAAGGATGAATGTCATCATAACTGCAGCTAAGGCTTGACAAAGCTTAAAGGCTGGGTATTGTTAGGATTATGTTACAGGCGCTACTTCAATATACTGCACATACCAGGGTATGCAAAGGTGCCAGTAAAGTATCCAATATGCAGCAAGTTAACAAACTTAGCAATAATGAATTTCTAAGATAAGTTTACTGCAGCGAAGAGGTGGAAATAGAAAGACCATTCAAGCACATGCACCCAGGAAACTGGGAGGAGCTTCTGAAACAAGTTCTGTATCCCAAGTATAACAAAGCACCTATCTAATTTGTGCATACTGATTCCCCTCCCCCAACCAACCRAAAAAAGGGGTGCCCCACACTTAATAGAATAATAGTTTCAATCTTGCAACATACCTCTTACCAACCAATCAAAAGAATTCATCGACAGCCCCTACTTAATACCCTCAGAAATTCTTTCATAAACCATATTGAATCTTTAACAACTCAAATGAAGAAGAAGCCATGTCCTTGRTCCTCCTCTAGAAAAGGGTATGACAGTATGTTGTGCAATAAAATTACTTAGTTTAAGGATGAGTCTTCRCAGCACATGATATTGRACCAACCTTAGTATCATGGGCTTCATAAGGAGCAAGAGAGTTTGTCTGCAAAATTAAGATGGCATAGGCAGAAAGTTTGACTTTTTCATTCAACTATCTAACAATCTCCAAATGCAGGGGTTGCAGAGGAAAGAGCAAATGAATCAATTATTATAACAGAAATAGCAAGAAACATTTATGAAGAAAAAAAGTTAGTAAGAGATAAATGAGGGGCTTTGATTAACAAGACAACTTCTTCGTGAGCAGTTGAACTTCTGGCATAGCCGCCTTAACCTATGACATAATGGATATAAAAGAATTAACTTTTCTCTCACATTATAAGGTCCCAACTTTGCCCTCCCTGGAAAAATGGGGGGAAAAGGAAAATTAGAAATGTCAATCAGCCAAGTGTAGCCTTAAGAAGATTAGAAAACAGCGAATATTAAATAGTATGAAACAGAGCTATAATTAAGAAAAATTAAGCTAAACTGAGCATCTAAAGAATCAAATAGATGCTGAATAGATGCAAGATGAAGCTACGGGTTCTGGTATAAACTTAAAAAGTACCACAGTTAAAAGAGCCTCAAGTGCCTCCATTGCAGCAATCCTAAGAGCTATTGGAGTCAAATTTTGGGATCTATCCACTTCCAGACCACCTTGGTCAGACTGGTCTCCAAGAGATCCAGTGGTAGTTGGATGCTTCCTTTTCCTCCTTGAGGGCTGTTGGGTTGCTTCCTCTGAGCCCTTGGAGTATGAAGCAGAGTCTGTGCTCACCCCATGTTGACCACGGGCATCCAAATCAATATATGCATTGTTAATAATCTCCTGGATTAGGTATATTGTGATCCCTGCACACAAAAATCACTTTCATGAGAAATATCCATGTCAAGAAACTAAAAGGTTTCACCAACTTTGTCAGGGGAGAATTCTGTTTAAAAGAAGCACCGAGCCCTGCTACCCAGTCCTATGACCAAAACAGTTGTAGCGTACTGTAGAAATGACATACTGACAYRCTACAAATGCAGGAGATATTTACAGGTAAAGTTATTAATTTAAAAAAAAAATTACAAAACCACTAGAATCCAAAACTAATAAATGATAAAAGCAAAAATGAAAGGACCCAAAAAAATGCCCTTTTTCAAAATACACCAACAAATGATATTTACAGCTACTGACTGCTGAACAGAAATCCACCCTTTTTCCAACCAGAACAAAAAAGAATAAAACTATTTTAGCTAGTTTTCAACAATCCTCACTTTTAAGACTGATGATTTCAATCGGTAGACAATATATCCTAACTATGCCTATTCCCCCCAAACATGGCTAAGATTGAACTGAAACCAGCTTTGAGCTCCTCTTGATCATGGAAACCCCACATTTTCCTAATTTTCCTTTTCCAGGATTCCTAGCTAGCTTTTGCAGCAGTTATTTCTTATAAATTGCAGTGAAATAATACTAGGAAACTTTGGTCAGGACTTGATTGAATGCCAAACAGAAAATTCCAATTGATTTATAATTTCATCCTTGCGGACAAGTTTAGCAAGAGGAGACAAGGTTATTCTCCAAATAAGTCCTTAAATCCAGATTCATGTAAAGAAAAGCCTTACTTGGCTATTGTGAACATATGCAGATTTTGTAAAGCAGAAAACTAGCAATTGATTCAAAGCATCTGTGTAASATAAGCAATCAGTACATATGCTTTAAGTATTCAAGACATACCAACCCCCATGGACATCAGCAAGACTTTCACAATAGAGTAAACCTTAACCCTTAGCTCTGGCAGAGCACATGTCTTGAAATACTCTGTTAGAAGTCGTGTGATATCTGCTACATGTGGTAATAGCTGACTGCAAAAAATTGCCAAAGCATTGATTATGTAAGCAATAACATCATAACAATAGGATGAAAGCGAAGTAAGTAGAGCATCATAGAAAGTAATTTTTACCTTTGTGTTACCTTTAATCCCGTCCCCCCCCCAAAAAAAAAAAAAAAAAAAAAAAGAATGACAGAGAAAGAATAATCTATCATGAAGATCAAATATCACCTGCGAAGTCCCTTTACAATTGCACTKAGGAGGTCCAGACTATGTATATGCAACACGGGAAGATCCAAACAGACCAACTCCTGCCTCATGGCACCCATAAAAGGATAGCCATGTGACAAGGAGCCATCCACCTTCAGCACTCTTCTAGCAAGAGCTACTAGCAGCCGAACAGGCACCGGGACCTAGCTTGAGCACAGTTTAAAATTAGAATATAATAATGCGTGAATCTTACTTCTAGAGTATCAGAATGACATTTCTCTTGCTCCTAAAAGAGAACTATACATGTTACTAGGTAACACTACCTGAACAGGGTAAGAATTACCAAGCATTTTGCAACAGCAAAGCAGTAAGGTGGAGATTCTTGAAACCAGAAATTGCTCAGGTCTCTTTATTGCCAGATCTGAGAGCTTTCCTGATACTGCAGGGCCTCCTAAGGGAGGTGGATGGTCTTTCCCTGTGGGGATCAATAGTTTCATGACCTCGTTCCTTCTGGTCTCTGCCATGAGTAAGTAAGCATGAATAACTGGAAATTCCACCAAATCATCAATTGCAAACCAAATATTACGCCAACAATTACCTTCTTCTAAACCCTGGAACACATCATTCAGTTGATTATTTAGGAAAAGCAAGACTTTCTGCATCATCAGCGACCAGCTGTCCTCATCTCCTTTTGACTTGGGAAGCAATGCCAAAGCATGGCTAAGTTTCTGACAAACAAATCAAATAAGTATTTCCAGTCTCTATAATATGCTCATAAAAACATCTTAAGCCACTGTATCCAATCACCTTCAATATGGTAGAGTTGATATTCTCTGATATAATTTTCGAAACAATAGTAGCTTCGACCTGGCAAAATTAATGTATCATCACTCATCAGTTAATCATGTATAACAATAACTAAACCAACTCCAGCAGCTTTCACATGGGCGTATGAGAAAAGAATGATCAAGAAATAAATATACCAACAAACTCAGATAGAAAATCATAGATAAAGGCTAATACAGTTAATCTGGCTAAAGTTTGTGTTGCAGCGAGATATATTTGAAGCAGCTTAACCTAAAAGCTTTTTCTGTTCTTTTTCAAAAGCATCTTTAGGAATATCCTCTTTAGGCTCATTTTAAGCTAAAAGCAAAAGAAAAGATAACAATAGAAAACGCTTCAAAACAGCTTACAATAAGCAAAGAAAAACAAAGAGTATGACCTAAAGAAGACTACAATGTTTATGCTAGTTACAGACGAGCAATCTACTTGTTCCTTGAACCACAGCAATCCATGCTTTAGGTACATAGCTCCTTGAGCAGCCAGTAATTTGCAAAATAAGCACACCACATGGCATCTTTTATCCATCAAGACTCCAAAATTTAGTTTTTGAGACATCTGATTCAGTACTTAGACCAACTATTTCACACCCAAAAGCTGAGAATAATACGTAATAGGAAGAACTTATCTCAGAACTTCCTTTTCTTTTTTACTACTGACATTTAACTTTCGGCAATTTTTGCTCTCATACATACATGCCAACACATCATGAAAAACCACTACTTGGCATTCAAAACTTCAAATCGTTTTGCATGTCACTTATGTTTATAAAACTGAGAATCACAGTATATTTCAGTTCCAACAAGTAATTGTTGGACAGTTATTATAACAACATTTCTAGCACATCCAAAAGAGTGTCAAAACTTCTCTTTCCCTATCTACAATTGAGGTTTATTATGAACTAGTCCATAGACATGCATGTCCACATAGAAAACAACCATAGGAATTTGAGATAGATTATCAAGTATAAGCTTCAAAACTATAACAGACTATTACAGAACAAAAGAATCACACTCAGAAAAAAGGACTTACAGTATCATAATGTCGACCGACRGAGGATGGAAAGSTGTTTATAATCACGCACAATAAACAAAGCGCTTCTTCCTGCACAACCCAATCAACAAAACAAAGATGATGAACAAAAAGATGAAAAGCGTCAGTTGGCAGAGAGTTGGAAGTGAGTACACAAAAGCTAAGCAACTCTGGAATTACGATTTCTAGTATGCAAATCTTGCCTCCAACCACACACACAYACGCAGGTTGTGAAAAAACAAAAGACAGAAAGAACCAAGTAAACAAATTAAACTTCTGTCCAGAGTTAATATGTTGTTAAGTCTGTGTCACAAAGTGATTAAAAATCTCAAATACTAAAATATCTTCACAAATATATGGGTACAAGCAATATAAAAAATCTTAAAGCTCAAAACAATTGACAACTATAACCTCTCTCCCTCTCTCCCTGTGTCTATGATATCATATCTAAACTCCATCACCTGAAAATGTCTTCGCAACAGATGCCAACCACCTTAAACCATTTATTTTCTTTCACCAATAAGTATTCCGAAAATGATTCACAATATTCCATGAGACAAAATGATAAATGTGGTTCTCTTTTGTATCCTTCATAAATTATATTTCGAAACACTGAAAGCATAGTTCAAAATAAATCTCAATCTMAAATTAGGTGCTTTCAGATTCAAAGCAGGTAGGTTGATTAAGAGAATCCAAGCTAAATCAAGTGCTCCATGAAGATGATATGCAAATCAGATAAACGTACTCTATCTCCCGCAACCTTGCTGCAGGAATATGAAGATGGACCTTAGGGAGATTTTAAACTTTTCAAGCTTATTTCCCCCCAAAAAAAAAAATAAATAACTTTTTTAAGGAACCAAGTGTTATTTCTGAAATAGATGCAACTGACTGAGATAGAAATGATATTTATTTTGCATTCTAATAGGCTTTACATATTATTAAAGAGACGATACAGTCAAAGAAAATAAAAATAGCATCTGACTCCTACTCACCCAGACAACGTCAGAGCCATYCTCATTCAATAGCTTCAATAAAGATTGAACAAGTTTTGTGGCATGCGAAGTCCCATCTTTCTTTGCATTAGGAAACACACCCAACCTAATTCAGGTAAAAGTTTGCCAGAACCATAATCAGTGCTACAAGAATGCATTTTGTCGTACAATATAGCAAGTCTAAAGCTTAACGAAGCAAAACAGTTACCAAAAACATTACAAAAAGTTAATTCTACCCATCATCATGTCAACCTCATGAAAAGATCAGACACTAGGTAAGAACTTTCTTGTTCTGTAAAACATAAATTCTCTAAGATTCGGAAGGACAATACAACACTTAAAGAACGTAAGCAATAGACAATGCCATAAGATGACGGCAGTAGAAAAATGTGGTCCAGTACTGGAAGAAAAGGAACAAACCTTGTTATTAGGTCTGACAATGAGGCACAAGAAGCTACCCTCACAAAATGAGAATCTGATGGAGGCTACTCAAAACGAGAATACAAGAAATAGATGCAAATGAAGGGAATAATCAGTACACAGTTCATTGAATGTTGAAGAGAAACAATTTATCATGAAACTTGAAGTACATTATCATAAAAAAATGTATTCAGATTATGAGCACATGTATCAATTCCAGCAATTGAAACAAAAATTCACTCAAAGAGTTACTTTCCTATGTTCAATATTGATTTACCTTACAACTTCCTACAAATGCTAAGCTTATTTGCTTCGCCATGCTTATTATCATGAAAATGTTAGAAAAGCTTAAAAAGAGTGTATCAATTTCCGGATAGCTCTTCTGCAACACCTCAAACAGAAGATTTCACCCTAAAATTAACCTCAAGGGGCACATTAATTGCGTCACAATCTATGGTGAGTTTATAATATGCATATATCACCAGCATTCGAGCCACAATTTTCCTATTTTCTTCGTTTAATTGATCTGAAATGTGCTTTTCCTCCTCTAACTCTCCAGTATGATATTTAATTTCTGCCTTGTCTGAATCAATACAAAACAATGTATACCCATAAACAGCGCTACTTGAACTTTTGCAGCCACAAGAATTGCACCAAGCAAAACTCACAAGTGGAATATACTGAACATTTATCAATCCATGTAGCATACGGGGCCCAGAATACAACAATCAAAATTTCATGGTATGAGGCCTAAGTACCTGAATATGAGAGAAGATCTTGTTAAACCAAACTGAGTAGGAAGCCAAGAAACGCTCTGGACTGCACTCTTGACAGGTCAATCCAAGCAAACATATGCCCGCCCAACTTTTATCTGGCTATAAAACATGTCGAAAATTAACCATACATTCAACATCAGAACTCTAACAGGTCTAAGAGTACATTTAAATATTCATGTTCATTCGCATCATAAGGGATTGCACATTTATTATGCAATCTGTGAGGTTGCTCAAATATGTTTCTGTATCTGTGTATGTGTGCAATACAACAACAGATTGAAGTACATTGCCTTTGAGAGAACACATAGGATAACAAATGTTGGTAGAGACAGAAATAGACGATCCTACATATGTAAATGAATATATATGTATGTATATGTCTGTGTGTATATATGTATAGAGACAGGACACAGGTTTATATATGTGTGTGTGTATATATATATATAGAGAGAGAGAGAGAGAGGGAGAGGGAGAGAGAGAAGGGAGACGGCCAGGAGAAACAATTATCAACCAACAATAACATGGAAATTCATCAGAAATATATTGCTCAGATGTTTTATTGTAGCAGCATTGGAACACCATTCAACAGAAACAATTAAATATAGGATCACACTCATAGGCGGTAGCTTTTACAGTAAATTCCTCATATATTACTTCGTGTACGATATATATAAAATGAGGAGAATGTCAAATTCATCAAAACCAACATACTAATGAATTAAAGTACCCAATTCATTTAGAGAGAACCATCATAGTCTCACACACGTGGACTAACACAGTAAACAAGAGGCTCAAGAAAGAGTGAATATAAAGGTCGAATGCTTCAGTTTTGCAGCCATCTCTCCTTGAGGTGTTTTATAACAACTTGTCATTCACCAGTAACATGTAGTTTACTAGGAAGTGTTGGTGAGTTTAAAGCTTGCTTCCTTGATTTCTACCATCAAGCTTCACAAAATTTTGGATTCCTGTGATCCTTTGAAAGGAAGCTTGGAAGGGACCAAGAATGAATAGTTGGAGGTAAGTCACTCTCCCAATTACTTAGTTCAGTCACTTTAGATTCATTTCATCCTTTGTCTTTCTTTTTAGTGATTGTGGCCAAGATTCCAGCTTTGGTATTAGTAGGAACCGTCATTCCAAAGATGCACATTCACAAGCACCTGTATAATTTTTTCGAATCTAAAGAAAAATATATTGCATTATTCGAATTAAAGCATCAGAACTTGTGGAATAACATGATTTCAATAGATTGATTATATGAAGTTTTAAAGCCTTTTTACCTACACAAAATGAAGTTTTAAACCTGTTCAGTATTGAACACTGCCTAACATTAAAGATAATCTAAGTGGAATCCCCGTTATTTGCGCTTTCTCAAATTCCTTCATTTCGTACTTTTTTCTTTTCTTGGATGAACCGTTCTTATGACCTTAAAACTCAGTTCGTTTAGCCCCTAATCAACCATAAGACACTATCCACAATTGGCTACAAATAAGCAACATATTCAATGATAACCCCGCTTCGCACTTCAAACTAGATAGACAAATTTCCAGAAGATACCTTACCTTAAGTAATACATTCCTCGCTGAAAGCCTTATTTCATTAATGTCATAACATTGATGGTCAACATTTTGTATATAAAACACCAAATTTAAGTGCCATACCATCAAATCTTCTTCAGTTATATCGTTTCATCAAAATTTCAGATCTTGTCTGACATTAAGCTTTTGGTATCCTATCGGTTCTTACTCACCATGTTGCTGGACGCAAGAGCTACAATTCGATTTACCCAGGCATCAACGGAAGATTTCCAGCTCTCTATAAGCTTTTGGTCCGTTGAATGTGCGTAGCCTTCGGATAGGAGCTGGTGGCTTTTCACAGCGGAGACGACATGAGAGAGGTCTGTAGGATTTCTGAACGGGTGCTTTTCGTCTGGAACATATTCCTTGAGCAGCGAGCTCAGCAAACGAGGCTTCAATGCAACGTCATACATGCCCTGAATATGATCAGAGGCCGCCATTGGAAGGCGCAGGGGGGAAAGAGCTTTGGTTTAGGGTTTAAACCGATAAACCCCGGGATTTGAATTAACACACACGAGAGTGGGGATGGTGGTCCMMAAAAAACACTGTACCGGGTCGGATAATCTACCTTTGAGACTTGGCCGTGGATTTAAAGGCAATTGACACGTTACTACCACATTGTGGGATCCCTGCCGGATATATTTTGGGGCCTGGCTCTGAATTCGCGAACTTTTTAAGTTAATTATAATATCTACCCTGAAGTTTGAGCTAATTGATATGCTAGAACGGCTTTCTTTAATTGAGACAATTGAGTMACCATCCAACAGAATTGTAAGTTATTAATTATAAAAAAGAGAGTGCTATTTGGCTCCCATAGATCCACAAGTTGTGGACCAATGGTAAGCCCCACCGGTAAAATTGCAAAACTAACCGATTTTAGCTCTAGCGTAAATGACTATGAGGAACAATTTACGTCTTTTGATGAGTAGAATCCAACATTAGGTCAAATTATTCATAACTCAATATGGGACTAAAAGGTATTTTCATATAAAAACGACCCCAACAATGATGCAAAGTACTATTCATCCCCTTAGAAGACTTGAAGACATGGTTACTTTAATAATATTACTTAAAGTTATATCATGTCACGCTTTATTTTATTGTTATCTCTTAATCTTTGTCATGTCCTTATTAAGTCACAATTGATTTAAGAGTAATGCTACTTGGCCAACTTAAATGTGGCCACCTTTTGACAACTACACTTGAATGACAAACTTATCCTTATTTTTTCCCAATACTTACCATCCACAATCATTGTCTTCTTTGACAGAGTAAAACCCAGCCGGCACCACTTTCTCTCATTCTTCCATTGAGTACTATRCTCTAGGACAAACCCATCATCACCCATCAAACCTCTTTCTCCCCACTGCCACCATCACCTTCCTCTTTGTTACAACCGCTGCTCTTCATCTGGAAAGCTCTTCTTTTATGTCAATTTCGAGTTTCTGTAACTATTTTAGGTAAAATCAATTTCAAATTTATGCCCATTGATTCTCTTTTCCTCTTCGTTACCACCTCATGTTTGTATAACTATTGTCAACACCTATTTCTCTAAGACGAATGTCGAGTTTTTCACCGATCTTGGATGCAATTTACGAGTCCATAAAGTGAGACATGGAGAATCGGTTAAGCTTAGCTCTRTAATAGGGTAAGAACTCTGGCTTGGAGGTGGAGGCCATGGCTATGATGGATTATGTCATTGATTTGTTACCTCAACCTTCTTCCTATCTTTTTTTATGCGATTGATGATGAAAATAGAGATATGATGTTGAATGAAAATGGAAATACTTTTGATTACAATTTGAGAGCTCCATGAGTTGGATACTAAATTTTGAAATTAGAAAATAAGAAGTTGGACATTGAAGAGAAGCTGGTAAAACATCTATATGAAAAATAGCATTTTGTATATTTGTAATTCCAATTCACTTGTTGTTTGTAATAAAACTCCTGGCATATTTGTTCAAAAGTTTTTTGCAAGTTTTTCTTTAACTTTTCATGTCTTAAAATTTATTCTTCATTGAACTGGGAACTAAAAATTTGTAGTCATTCCAATATGTATTGAAGGTCTTTTGTGGCAAGCAAAAACAACATTACTTCAAGAAAATTGTATTGCTTCAAAAACAGCATTTTGTAGTCATTCCAACACTTTTGAAAATTATAGTGAAAAACAACACTTGTGAATTGCAAGCACATTGTGTCTTTATTGGTTTCCTTCTCTGTAAGCTAGAATGAAATAGATTTGTGTAATTTTAGGCCTTATTGGCACAGCGGTATTTAAGGTTGTTGTCGCCTGAAGAAGGGAGAAAGACACATAACTTGAACCACACAAAATTTACACTATATTTTCATTAATTTATAATAATGTTATATTAGCAGCAAACTTGATCATATCTATCCTGCACTAGCAAAGTATGCTCGGAAGAGAACACAAAACAAGAAAAAGATGAAATTTTTTTCACTAACTTCCATGGAGCAAATGGCATTTTATCAGCAAACTTGAGCAACAAACTTGATCATATCTATCCTACAGTAGCAAATTATGCTCAAAACAAAACGTGAAACAAAAAAGAGATGAAAAATTATGCACTAACTTTCATGGAACAAAAGGCATTTTATCAGCAAGCTGGAGCAGGAAACTTGTCATATCTATCTGCACTAGCATAGTATGCTCAAAACAAAACATGAAATAAAAAAGAGATAAAATATTATGCACTAGCTTTCATGGAACAAATGGCATCTTATCATCAAATTGGAGCAGTAAACTTGATCATATCTATCCTGCATTTAGCAAAATACCATCAAACTTTCATGAAACAAATCACATTTTATGAGCAACAAAATTCTGCACCATCAAAATTCTTTAAGCTTATTAATTGTTTTGGAAGGACTGATTCCTTCAATCATCTATCAAACTTGAAAAAGTTTGGATACTAACTGTTCAGCATATCAACAAGAACATTGGGAGAAGAATCAATAAAATAGKAAGTCTCTAAAGTCTCAATGAAAGATGTACATATTTTTATATGCATT
This sequence comes from Rhazya stricta, assembly GCA_001752375.1. Lineage (NCBI taxonomy): Eukaryota > Viridiplantae > Streptophyta > Magnoliopsida > Gentianales > Apocynaceae > Rhazya > Rhazya stricta. The sequence continues at coordinate 3,856,483 of MEJB01000018.1, forward strand.
GATGAGATATACAAAATCAACATTTTAGACTTACAAAAATCTCATATTCTAAATATTCAGACTAATTTGTAGATAAATGTTAGCAGTGATATAAATTGGAAAAAGAAATGCAAGAAGGCAATAGTTACACAAATAGAAGCATGGACTAATTCATGCTTAAACCATAGGTTAACTCCCTTTCCGGCATCTAAACTATGGAAATTTACAACGAAGAATTCCTTTTACAAAATCAAGCAGGTATGAGCAATCCTCAACAACTATTCATGCCTAGGATTAGATAACCAATCCCCAACAACTAAATACTCTAGCGTCTATGAGCAAATCAAGTAAATACTTCTATTCCTGCCTCCTACCAAACAAAAGAAGCAAGTTTGCACTTCATCTTTCCGCACTAATGGATCCCGTTGAATCTACTCTTATAAAAACTGGCTCATCTTCCCATTCCACTGATGGATCTCAGCGTTCTTTTGTTTTCGCCTTCCTTAGGTGTATATAGTGGCATCAATGTTAGACATATCCCATCTGTAGGCATAAAATTTGCTCCATATGTTGTACTCCGAGGCTGATAGTCAGCATTTTACAAGGAGGCACAAAATTTATGACACCAAATTTAGCATTGAATATTGTGTCTCTTGTGATGATTGAATGATTGCTTGTGTTTCTTGTACACTAATATCCAAAGGTGCATACCTTTTTCTTGGTCTTGAACTAACCTACATACCCATGCAATTTAACATAATTATGCTCGATCATAATGCAACATAATATCATATTTTAATTATACAAAATTAAAACATACCATCGCTTTCTTGGTAATAGGCTCTAATGGCCCTTTTTTACGAAGTTTTACAGGCGCCCCATTCTTTTTGAAAGTTTTGGATCCAAAATAGGAGGTGTTTAGGTCTTTTCCACATCTTATTCAATTTCAAAATTTTTTAAGTGAAGGAGATCATTACCACAAATTGTTCTAGGGTTGGAATTTTCATTAATTATATTTTCTAGCTAATCCRTCAACTCTCGGCTTYGTACTTCATCGCCGACTACCATGTTGTTCGCCTTAGCAAATTTACTGCACAATTTATTATATCTATCCTACTTAATTGTACTAACCAATCTAGCATACTTGATCTTCACCCTTGTGTAAGCCCTAGACACATTTCTCCTCCATTTCCTTAAGATATAACAATCAAATAGMACTTTTACATCGTTGCGAATTAAAATGAATAAAGCATGSCTGCAAATTATCCCTCTAAACTCGAACAAGTGGTAATTGCAATGAATGTCACTTTTATCTTTTTGAAACYCAACTATAAAARTTTTTCATTTTCTTAATTTTGCTYAAGATGATCTCCTCTTGAACSTCGTATCTAGGTCCATCTTCCACTYCAATGATGTYAYAGTACACCTTACCASTAATCCTKTTGAAATTCCTTAAACTTAGAGAGTATRTAAACTTTMTGAAATTGTTTCTCTATCGTAAACCTAGTAGCATRTGGCAATATTTGCGAATATGACTTGAAATCAGATTGAAACTCCTTTTCTACTTATAATCTTAGAGCCTTCTTATACTGTTCCACAAACTACTTTAATAAGGTTTTGGAGTGCACATATCTATCAAAAAAAGCATTCATACTCTCATTCCRTTGTGTTGCCRACATTCYTRTCCAAAAATTCCTTTTCAAATAACATGRTAYCCAGCGAGATCTTTCTCTATACACACTAGACAACCAATCATTATCGTGTAGCATATAATTGTTGATCACTTGACCAATTTATGCACAATCGAAAGTATAGACCCTTATGAGCATGGTAGCCAAATTTTTCATGCAACTTCTTTAGAACGTGCCACAAACACCATCTATGCTTTGAATTTGGGAAACAATTTCAATTGCATTTTGCATTGCTCTATCCTAATCTATTATCATCCCAATAGGAGCCTAACCATCCATACATTGAAGCCATGTCTTAAACAACCATAAAAAGTGTATATCCTCATTGGACAATGAACCACATCCAAAAAGTGTTGACTCTCCATGATGGTTGACCCCAACAAAATGGGCGAGTGGCATGTCATACTTGTTAGTAGATACGTGGTGTCAAATATTACAACATCATCAAATTCTTTGTACGCTTGACAACATCTATTATCAGCCCAAATATTTTCCTCAACCGAGACCAGTCATCTATGTCAACACAAAAGAAGAAACCAGAACACTGTGCTTGCTTTTTCAAAAAGTAAGCTTGTATAGTCATTGTATCTCCTTCTCTGAGTTGTAATCTCCTAACCTCATCAATGTAGTTTCTAGAATCTTTCTCAAAAAATGTTAATTGCTCATAACCACTTGCTTCAGTAACAGTTGAGTTGAGACTTTTGTGTCACAGAATTCCAGCTACATCATTTATTTCAAGTTTTCTTCTCGCATGATCACTCAATTGTCCGTTTCATCGATATAATCTTAATTTTGAAGGACTTGTTTTGTGATTGTGCAATAGATTGCCATGAGTAACACACCATCTTTCTAATGCACCTACATAGATAGCCATCTTAGCCCCCGATCCTATTCGAATGGTTGGACGAGGCTTTAGAGCACTACTTGCAACACTTCTCCTCTTGCCTTCTCAACAACAAGTAAATACTACATAGTTTAACAACCCATCATCATTCTTTTTTGAAGTTCTCTTCTTGACAGGGAAACCCAATGTATACGCGTATCTTTTGTAAAAACTGAAAGCTTCATTATAGTCCACAAACTTCATCCCAACCTTAGGTACAGTCTCACTAACCTCAGATGTGAGGTCGTTTGTAATGCCTAAGATTAATTTTTTTCATTTTTACGAATTTTAAATAATTATATAATTTAATTATAATTCACTAATTGAGTTATTTTGYAGCGGAAGGATTTGCAGACCATAAAGTTGATGTGCCAATTAAAAATTAATAATTTATTTTTCTTATTTACTATTTATTTGTGCATTATTACGTGAGTATATTTACTTAAATGTGAAATTTTATTATTTTAATTTAATTAGAATTTTATCCACTTAGTAATTAATTTAAGTTTAGTCCATTAGAGCCATTTTCTTTTTATCCAAAACCTAAAGCCTTATTTAATGTTTGGTCTTGGCCCAAAGGAAACCCATAAACTTTAATTTAATTGGGCTCAAATGGTTAAGGTGTTAAAATGGCCCAAAAAGTTTTAATAGGGCTCAAATCAAGTCTACCCAAAAATGAACCAAAGTTAATTTAAAAAAAAAAAAGAAAGAGAGAGCAAAAAAAAAAAAAAAACTCTCAAATTTTAGCCGCCATTCTTGACTTGGTGCGGCTGAAATAGGAAGGGGAGACCGGAAAGGAAACCAAGAGAGGAGAAAATGAAAGAAAGAAAGGATAGCGACCATTTTTGACTTCAAAATAGAGAGATAGAGAGAAAGAAGACAAGAAGAATGAAGAGAATTGGAGGAAATCAGTCGCCATTTTGGGGCTTTATTGCGTGTCTGAGAGAGGGAGAGAAGACAAAAAAAAAAAAAAAAAAAGAGAAGAATTTGAGGGGAAAAAAATGAGAGAAGAAGGAATGTAGCCGCAATTCTTAACTTCTGGGGGGGAGAGAGAGGGGGATGAAGGAGCTGAAGAAAGGAAAAGATAAAGAGAGAACAAAAGAAAACATAACAGACGAAGTAGAAGAGGGAAAGAACTTGTGCGAGAGAGGGAGAGAGGGAGGCACACACTTTRTGCATTTGGAATTTAAGAGACAGGGAGAGGGAAGAAGAAAAGAAAAGGGTAGCTACAACTTGGCTTGGAGTGAGAAAGGGGGGAGAAGGAAGTGCATTTTTAGTTCTGTTGGGGTAAGTTATCTGATTTTCTTCTTGTGCCATTTGATTTGGTGATTGATTTTTTTGTTAATTTTTTGGAATTATGAGATTGCCAATGATGAMATTAGGGCTGTGATCATAATTATCCTAATTGGATTTATTATGTTATGTGTTATTTCAAATAAAACATCAAAGCAAGATGTTATTTTTTTTTCACTTGGAGGATAAAATTGGTATTTGATCGTCATTAACTAGCTTAATCACTAAGTTCGGATAAGTTAATAATTGATCAGTTTGAGAGTTAGATACAAAAAATTAGTAAATTATTAAGCGCGGGAAAAGAAAGACAACTATTCAATTGTACCAATTTTCTAAAACAAAGAAATTATGAGAAGACAATTAACATTGTTGGGCTTGACAAAGTCCATGCAAATTGTTTGTCTTATTGTCTTCTTTTAGTTTGGGTACTATTTTGTTTTTGGGAATTCTTAGATTATGTAGTATTGTGGAAATTTTAGCAAGGTTCTTTATAAATATCCTTTTTGCAATGAAATTAGGCTATTATTTGGCACATTGATATTGTGGGCAGTCAAGGCTCTTCGCTTGTGATTTAAAGTAAACTATATCTATTAAGGATACCAAATAAGTATATTTCCTTCCTTTTATTCGAATAAATAACTTCTATTGTAAATATAATGTGAGTTTATGTATTCATTAAAGCATGCAAAATACTAGTTGTTGACATGTTGAAACTTTAAATTCAAAGTTCATGTGGTTTATGTTTGTGAGCACATAATCTGGCATTATTTTGCACCATTTTTTGGCATGTAGCATAATCATGCACCTTCTTATGTAAAATGTTTTAAAAAATGAGGTTTGAAAAAATGTAACTTTTAATGTTGAATGATTTCCAAACATTAGGGAAAAAGAAAAGGGTTATAAGCCTAAGCCACGAAAGGTTGGAATGGGGAAACGGGACATGGGGGACCTACTAACCCTCTTTGTAGGATGGAAATAGAAGTAAAGTTCACCTCTTAGGAGGTGAAGGTGAAAGTAAATGTTAATAAAAATGATAACCGTTTGGCGGTGCTACCGATAAAAAATTTATTTGGTTCTAAATAATAATTGTCCATTGCAGAGCTTAATGGTTAAGCGATATATCAAGTGAGCTCAAGTTAGAATGGGAAACTTTAGAAAAGTTAGATGAAATGAATTTTGAACTTCATAGCAGATAATGCATATCATAAGCATTCATATATGATGTTTACTTACGGAGCTTTATAGTTCACCCTTTCTCATCATCTTACATTTCAAGTAAAGAATAGCTAGATGGTTAGCGAAGACTGCTTGAGAGCAGGCTTTGACACCTAAGTTTTATATTTTTAATAGAACTTTACTCCTTAATGGAGTTGGTTGGAGTTTGTTGGAATTATTTATTCATTTATTGAATTATTCTTTTAAAAGTTTTCTTCAGGATATGAATAAATGGGTATATCTTGTTGGTGAAAGGATTAGTTAGGAGTTTAAATTGTTTGTGGTTGAGTTTCCTTGTTGTGTACATGTTGGATATATAGATATTATATGGGAAATTCTGTCAAAATTTCTATAAACCCCTTTCTATTTAAAGTTCAAAAAATTATTTTCCCTAGTTCCACAATCTATGTGAAGGTAATTAGTTGACATTCTCGAGTTATGATACTCTCTAATCTGGGGGTGTTACATCTTTGTTCCCTCCAATACAATTTTCCGAACATATCTCATTTATTTCCACACAATCACTGACCACTAATTCATTGTCTTCAAAGGCATTCAAATATTGATTTTCTATAAGAAATAACACAATAAATACTTCAATTTAGTAGAATTTAAGCAAATAGGAAAAAAACCACTTAAAAATTTGACTAAACTAGTAGTATTGACCTCATTAAAGGCCTTGGACGACTACTTTCCAAACTTATAACGTGAGGTAAAAGGGGTTTCTGCTTTTTCTTTTTTTAATAATAACACAACCATTTCATTAAGTAAACTTGTGCAAACAGATAAGACAACTTCTGTTACATTAGTAGGGGCTTGAGCCATTCAAATCATCTCAACAACCTTCCCGGCACAAAAAGAGCACGCAACTTGAACAAATTATTAAAAGATATTGCCATTGTCTTATGGTCTGGGAGAAATTGAAAGCAACTTTGATCCTAAAGAGCTGAACATTATACTGTGACCTCCTGTCACAATGAAATTAGTGGGATCTGATAGATAGAATCGCATACGCAATAAAGCTTCACTCATGCAAATATATACGGTCCACAAGTAATATAAAGTGAATAAGAGTGTCACCCCACAAGGATTGTTGGTTCAAACGTGATGGTTTAAATTTCTAATAAAATCAAATAGTTGTTAGTTGTCACGAAAATAAAGTAAAATAATTTAAAATTATCTAATCACAAATATTTGGGAATAGATCATAACAATTGTGCACACAAAAGATGATTCAGAGCTTAGAAGTGAGTTAAAGTTAAGATTCTCCAATGAACTAATRTCCAAGAAGTAAAAAATCAATGCTGCAGATAGGCTACAACAATGGTTGTTGAGCATAATGTTGTAGCAAAAGCTTAGCTACAGTAAAAAAACGTAAATCGAGATATAAAATGACATCATTCTTTCAATTTCTTGGTCCTTGTTCCTAGTTCCTATTATATCAAGTTGTTCTACGTCTCGGAATTACTTAACTTAAGGAACATGAATAAGAATTCAAGTCTCATATGATTTTATGGGTTAAACATAGATGTCTTCAATATTTAATGACATTTCTTAAGATATAAAACATTATCTCAAGATATCCAAACACACTCTATTCAAGTATTTCACTTCTTTTACTACCTTTCGGAGTGCAGGAAACTCACACCTATTCATGGCGACAAAATAGTGAATATAAATAATAAATATCCTTGAGTAAAGCATTTATAAAAAATAAATCTTGCTTAAGTTATTCAAATACACATTGAATGCATTAGTTCATCAAGATTATAACTTCTAAAAAGTTAGTTTATACTTCTAGCTGTAGAAAAATACATAATGTGAAAGTTTAACATCTCAAAATAATCATTGAGAGAAGGAGAAACAAGCCTAAAGAGGTAGATAAAGCCTAATAGTGAAGTCCACCTTGAATTATTCTTCTTCTTCTTCTTCTTCTTCTTCTAAGCTTTCSTTTTTTTCCTCCCTTACTCTCTCATCTTTTCAGTCCTTTCTTTCCTCTCTACATGTGTTCTATAATGGCTAAATTGGGTCKGTCTTCTCTTTCCTCTTCTTTTTGTCATATGAAACTTTCTTGAGAAGATTGGCATAAAGTTATCATAAATAATCCACCTATCAAATTCTTAGTGAACAAGGATCTCCTTGTACTATATGACTTTTTGTGTCATACTTTATGCCAATCTTCTTGTCAAATTATAAAATTCTGTTTTATTCTATCAAGTAATCTTCTTTTTCATTTATAGAATCTTTTTTTCTACAAAATAGGATATTTTACTTTAATAATAACACATGAATTTTATAATTTCATAATATTGCATAAATAAAGTCACTTGATTGAATTTGAGCAATGTTCAAGGTAAAGTAGTACAAAGTAGTACTTCATCATATTAAAAAGGATAAAATGTGCACATAATTACTAGTAAAATCGATGGATTTTCACCCGCATCAGCATCCAACAACACAAACCAAGAAGAAAGAAATTAAGAAAGAAAGAGGAAGAAAATGACAAATAACTGCTTCACAATAAAGACAAAGCAACCTTGCAAAGTAAAGATTATTTAGTAGAAAACTCATTTAGCCTATTCCATTAGGCCAAAATTAAACAAAATGGCAAAGAATAAATATTTCTTTTATTGAATAAGTATTTTGTACAGTACACTTCTATATGTAGGCAAAGCTACTACAATTACATGACTTATTCTAGTAATGTAGTTATGTACAAGATATAATCCTTTTATAACTCTCAATTTGTCTATTCTAGATCCATGAACTAAGCTACTATAATGTAATCACAATTTAGAAAATCAATCACACATTAAGACATATATATTTCCTTTAATAGTCACCATCAAGTTGGAGTGTGGATGTCAATAACACCCAACTTGTTGAGATATGTGTGGAATGCAAGTGCTTGCAATGGTTTAGTGAAAATGTCTGCGGTCGGATTTCCAATTGGCACATAGCTTGTCTTAACTTCTCCTCTTTAGATCCTCTCTCGAATTGTATGACAATCCAATTCAATGTATTTTGTGCTTTCATGGTATACTGAGTTAGCTGTAATGTGTAAAGCTGTCCAGTTGTCAGAGAATAATTTTGCTAGTTCAGGATGGGGAACTTGCAAATCTTTCAATAAGTACCTTAACCAAGTGGGCTCACAAAGAAGTTGTTTGCATGGACTTGTATTCTGCTTCTGCCAATGATCTTGACATAGTGGCTTGCTTTTTGCTTTTCCAAGACACAACTTACCAAGGAAGATGCAACATCATGTAACTGATCTTCATATAATTGGGCATCTTGCTCAATCAGCATCACATATCCAATCAACTTAAGCGGACGATTTGAAGGAAACAATAAACCTTGCCCTGGTGCTGCCTTCAAGTATTGAAGCAGTCCATGTGCATTTTCGAGACGATGCATCTTCGGCCCCTGCATAAATTGACTGAGAGCACAGAGAAAGTAACTTCTTCGAGTAATCAGGTTTTGTAGCAGCATTTGTATAAATTAATCATCGATACCGGGATCCTTAAGAGTTTCACTTCCTACATTGATAATGCCAAATCAGGTTCCATAGGAACATTTGTTGGTTTTGCTCCGAGTAATCCAGCCTCCTCTAATATATCCAATGTATATTTTCTTTGGCATACCGTGATTCCAGCTTGAGAGGTGCAACTTATATGCCAAGAAAATACTTGAGTGGATCGAGATCCTGATCTTGAAGCAACTATTGAGGAATTTCTTCAAATCATTGATGGTTCCTTCATCATTCTCGGTTACCACCATATCATCAACAGAGAGTAGTACAATTGTGATGGAATTACCACAGATTTGGGTGAAAAATGAGTAATCAGCGCGAGACTGCTGGAAACCAATTTCCCGAATTGTACAAGAAAATCGTTGAACCCAACTGCAGGATGCTTACTTGAGTCCGTATATAGATTTCTTGGGTCGACATACATCATTCTCCCCCTCTCAACGATACCATGGAGGAGGCAGCATATAGAYTTCCTCAGTCAACTCACAATGTAAAAAGGCCTTCTGCACATACATTTGGTGCAGGAACCAATTCTGAACAACAGCAAYAGCTAGTAAACAACGGACAATGATCAGCTTAGGWATCGGCACAAATGTGTCTTTGTAGTCGATGCCTTCCAGCCGAGTGAAGCCTTTGGCAACCAAGCGAGCTCTGTAAAACTCAATGGTGCCATCAGCCTGATACTTGATCTTAAATACCCATTTGCAACTGATGGGTCCGTGGTCGGCAGGCAGAGGGACCATGGACCAATTGTCATTATCCTCTGGTGCTTGGATCTTAGAGTTCATGGCGGTAACCCATTGAGGATCATGTCGAGCTTGATCATAAGTGGCGGACTTGACCAAACGTGAGATGTTTTGCACAAATGAACAATAATTATGGGACAGCCCAGAATAAATGAACATTTGCAGCGGATGGCGCGTACAGGGCGAGGAGGAGAAGGAGTTAGAGCCCAACACTACAAAATGGTATGTTTATAATTCTCTGAGGCGAGAGGGTGGCTTGTGAGATCGAGTAGAATGGTGCAGCTTGGGTTGAACATTAGTTGGGGGTGCGGCTTCGGCTGCCGGTTCGAGTTCGAGAGTCAAACCCAGGCTTGGTGAGGGGACGGATGGAACCTTGAGATTAGATGCGGGAGAAACCAGCAGGGAGGTCGCCAAGAGTGGTGAAGGCAGCGATAGTGCAGGAGCATCGATGAGGTGAGAACCACGCTGATAAACTTTGAGATGGGTATGGCTTGTTTGCGGTGGAGAGGTAGTTGTAGGTGGCGATGCAAGTAGGGTTCTGTCTTCGGTGGATAAAGCACTTGAAGGTAGGGGCGAGTCAGAGGGAGGAGAAGCGATGAATTGAGACTAAGGGATGAGGAAAGTTCACAAATGGGAGGAGAAAGAATGGGTGAGGTGGGTTGGGAAGGCACTTTGTGCTGATTAAGTGGTGTAGGCTCATGAGGAACTTGGCCAACAGAAACAAGGGAAATTGTGCAGTCTGCTTGGTCTATTGTGGACAAGTAGAGGAGAGGAAAGATGGACTCATGGAACGTGACATCCCGAGAGGTGAAAATTTTATTTGTTTTGACATCATAAACCCTATATCCTTTTGATCCCCAGGGGTAGCCAACAAAAATACACCGATGAGAGCGATGGTCAAATTTGGAATTTGGGGTGAGGTTGGTAGCAAATTAAAGACAACCGAAAACCTGGAGACCAGAGTAATCTGGTTTGGTAWTGTGAAGGAGTTCATATGGAGTTCTATAGGAAAGTAATGGAGTAGGAAGATGGTTGATAAGGTAGCATGCAGTTTGAACACTCTTGCCCCAAAATTTTAATGGTAAATTGCATTGGAAGCATGGGGCATGAGCCAAATTGAGGAGGTGGTGATGCTTACATTCAATAACCCTGTTTTGTTGGGAGTGTATAGGTGCCATGTTCTTAGAAGAATGAACACATCGATAGAAATCACCCCCATTGTCTACCCTTAGGATTTTCATATTTCAAATTGTGTTTACACCCAAGAAAAGAAAGATTTTAGTAAAGGCTGGGCATCATATTTAAATCGCAGAAGGTGAACCCAAGTAAAACAGAGTGTAGYCATCAACAATGATGAGAAAGTATTTAGCTCCAAAATGTGTATGAGTTTTATGTGGTCCCCAAATGTTATAGTGAATCAAATCAAATGGTGCATGCCTTTTGGTTGAACTTGAAGTGAAAGATAATCGAGTWTGTTTAGCTAGAGGACAATTTCCGCAAATATGCTTAGAATTGAAAATAGTTTCTGGAGTGAAGTGGGGAGATTGATGTGTGTCCGAGAAACGGTTGCCAGAGATCGGTAGTTCGCGTAATTTGGTTGACAATGTGAGAATTTTGGTCCGGTGTGAAGTAATATAGACCATTAAATTGCTTGCCCAGGTCAATTGTCCTCATCGCACTCTCGTCCTACACAACACAAAATCTGGATAAAATGCCACTACATACTTCAAGGTTCGAATTCATTTGCTCACRTAAGTTGACATGGAATTTTGGCACATGAAGAAAAACATTAAGCAATAAATTTGATGACAACTGTACAGGTCCAATACTCTCAATGCATGCTTGTTCTCCATTAGGCAAACCAACATATTCATGCATTGATTTATTCTTATTGTGTGTCGGTGAGAGATGTGATACGTGATTTGATGCTCCACTATCAATTATCCAATGTATAGGGTCGAATGTGCATCATTCAATTTATTAGCTGTAGACATGCCTGTCGCATTTGCAAATGGTTAATTTGTTACCGTTTAGCGAAGCATGTCCATGATTTATCTGTGCTACTCGGCAGTGAATGTTGAGCCTCCATTTTGTGTTTCCCTCATTATTTTGACATTATAGATTGTTCCCGCTGATCTTCTACTCCTGGGCTTTACATTCTTTCCATGAAATTTGTGGCGGACTAGAAACCCATGGAGATAATAACACTTATCTACTGAGTGTCCTCCCTCACAATAACTACAGAGTTTGCAAGGAAATCCAGATGAAGATCTCGCGGTTGCTTCTATTCTCCGAGCTAGTGGGTCCGTTACCGATGAGCTTACGGTCTGTGTTGCCTGTGCCGCTGGTGCAATTTCATTCCGAATTGCCATGTTCTTCTGCCTTTTGAAAGATTATACTTAATTTTAAGTTGCAGAAGGCTGAAGAATCAAGAAGGATTAAAGTTGCAAGCTGCATTGTATGATGCAGCAAGTTGCAGCTAAAGAAGGCTGAAGAATCAAGAAGGATTGAAGCTGCAGCTGCATTATATGATACAGCAAGTTGCAGCTGAAGATGGCTGAAGGAACAAAGCTGCTTGGATGATGCTGCAGAAGAATGAAGCTGAAGAAGGTTGATGGAAGGTTACTGAAAGGAAGGCTGCAATGCTTGTTTGATGGAAGGTTGCAGCTGAAGAAATGTGCATAAAAGGACTGAAGAAATGGTTTTATTATGGCTGCATACAGGATTTGACAAATGTATTCAAGAATTAGTTAGTTAGATTCAAAAATTAGTTAGCTGATTCTTGAATTAGTTGCATTTCTTGTTAGGATAAAATTGTATCAATTTATTGACTATAAATAGCCCTTTTCATATCATTTTTGTAGTCAGATTTTACATCATCAATGAAGGAAGTTTTCTTCTCATTTTATGTCCTCAATTTCTCTAGCTTTCCCTTTTTTTGTTCTGTTTCTTGTTCTGTTTGTTTGAGAATTGTTGATGTAGCATCTGAGTCAAATTAAAACTCAGATTCTTTGACCTTTCTTGCTGGAGGATCATGTTGTGG